>JADDOH010017806.1:0-17301 GCA_016648135.1 Agrypnia vestita
TGTTGTGTATGAGTGAGTTTTTGTTTGTTTTGTTTTTTTTGATTTTGTTGAAATTTGTTGAAATTTGTTGTTGAAAATGTTTATGGGGTTCAGATAGACCTGCATAATTTTAATATTATTTTGCCACACCCCTATTTGAAATGTTAGCGATAATATGCTTCGCTGACACATTGGATACTAAAGTAACTAAGAGGTTCAAAAGTTTTTGACTCATCTGACATATTTACAAGTGTCACCTGTAAGTCCACTACTGTTAAAGTTGTACAATCATTGAAAATATGTCATGAAATATCATTATGCCCCAAAGGCTCGTATCAAAAAGTTGGACCTGCGAGAAAACATGCAATTATATTGAAATGACCTTTAAAAAATTATTTAAAGGAGTATAACTGACCTGATCTTTGTTTTTCATGCTCCTTGAGATCTTCCGGAGGAATTCCTTCCATTCCATAAATTTCTATTTCAATGTTAGACCTATTAGATAGTGAATTGGGTACTTTATCTATTGCCTCTTTATGAACCTAGAAAATTCTTGTGACTTAATTTTTTGTTTTTTTTTTTGCATGACTTAAATTAACACAAAGTATCAAACACTATGTATAAGAATATAGATAATAATTTGTGTAACATTTGCTAACCTGCATACAATGTATGGATAATCCCGGACCAGTGTAAAGCTTTTTGTGACAAATGTGGCATTTGAAATGCTTAGCCTTTTGATGTTGTATCAAAATTTTTTCATCATCAAATTCCCTGTTGCAATACCTGTTCATACAGTGTTAAGAAAAATTTCCAAAAAGAAAACAAAATTTAACAGTACCTGAAACTCGATTTATTGTTTATTTTTAGCGAAAGTATGTTGTATGAGAAAAATCAATATTGGAGCACTGCAGAAATGTTTGGCGTAATAATTAATCACAAGATTCCAATATATTTACAAACTTCTCCAATTGAAATGAGCGAAACTAAAATTGTGATGAATGATTATAACAAAAGAAATTATACCCAAATTTCGCAAATAAACCCAGCGAATTTACGTAATTTAAAAACGCAATATGCAAAAAAAAAATACCGACCACAGATTATATTATTTCAAACACTTAAAAACTCGTAATTACCAAAACATTGCTAAATAAAATAATTTTGAAACGAGGTGTGACCTATTTACATTGTGGGAGGTTTCCATTTTTATACCTTACATTTTAGATTGCAACGACCGTTGTGCGGAATAAGCAAGATATAAATCATACTATAAAAAGGATACCAGCACCATGGTTTCGACGCCTTCTTCTTTTTACGTCCCATATTCAAACAACGAATTAATGTATCACAGAACCTGACAATGCAAATTAAACTAACGACAGAAGGACCACTGAAACATATCAACCACGCACCATCTTTAGCAAAATGGCCGCCCGGAAGTTGATATCAAATTTAAAGCGAAGCAAATATCTATTTTCTACGGCGCAGTATATCTGCATACTTTGGTAAAATGAGATAAATATATTCAAGTTACATTTGCGAAAAAAAGATAGCAATAAAAGTACCTTGAGATAGTACGAGCTGCTAGAGCATAGAAAAGAGAAATAAGCTGGAACCTTTTCAGCTTACTCGTGAGAAAATACCCTAATAAAATGCTCATAAAGGCTACAATCGCATGAAAAATTAAATAGTATTAGCGTCAATGTTACAAGATTAGAAAATAATAAAATGCAAATGTCAAACATAGATGTCAACTAGATTGTCAATTTCTTTTATTTATTGGAGATGGAAAGATAAAAATGATATTTAAGCGGAATAGGAAAATTATGTGGTTATTTGAAAAGTACCAGATTGAGTTTACGGATGCGTGAATTCGCGGAATACAATGTATAAAAAATATAATACCCCACATGTTCCGATTGCTTTCATAGCGATCGGAACATTTTCTACTTAGTTACTATCACGCCGTTCTCCGTGGGGGTAGGCAGAGATGATAGAGCGTCATACTCTTTTGTCCTGACATATAACTCTCGCCTCATCCACATTCATACGTCTTCTCATGCAAGCTCGACGGTTGTTGAGGCTTCTAACGGGACCATCTTCCAGTATCTGGTTAATCTGGTCATGCCACGTACTCCGCGGTCGTCCTCTCTTTCTGGCGCCGTCAACACTTGCATAATATATCTTTCTTACCATTCTTTCCTCATTCATTCGCTCAACATGCCCAAACCACCTAAGCGACCTTGTTTTAATTCTATGACTTATGCTAAGATCAGCTTTATATTCATTCCTAATATTTTCTTTCTTTGCTCTATCATAAATGGATTTATATTTTCTAAATGAACTTTAATAAATAATCAACGAATTTTTTTGTAAATCAATTCAGTGATTTCGAAATAAACATGATTAGGTAGGGGAGTAACTTTATTGATTTTAGAGATTTAGTTATTGTAAAACTAATATATAATGTTGTTTCTATTGCCTTCAATTCTTATTTAACAACTTGTTCATATATGTATGTGGAGACAACGGAGTAGGAGGCAATCTATGGTAGGGGGTTGAAGACTGACTGGCAACATTGGCACTCTCACGGTCGGCCAACCATAGATAACATAATCGGCCAACCCATGGCCAACCCAGCCAACCAGAGAGCTAGGGATGACTAGGGATGAGGAAATGCAACCCCGCCAGTTCCCGCACAGAGCTTATAAAAAGTCCTAATGACCCATGCAAAGCTCTCTCTTTTCGATCCTAATCTTGAATCATCATCGTCAAGTTTACTGGGAAGCTGCTCGTTTCGTATTCTATTGAAGTTCTTGTGTGGTCAACTCTTATTTTACTCTCTTTATTTTAACTCGTAGCTTCTGCTTGTCTTCTTTTCTGACAAAAAAACTTTGGATCCATTTTAAACCCCTTTCCCGTGATCCAATCGAGCTGAAACTTTGCAAGCAGACTCGTGGCGACGATCAAGAAGGTCTATCAAATTTTCGTTAAAAAATTAATAAATTTTTGAATTTTTCAAATTTTGAATGGTTTTTTCATACAACTTATTAAGTTGTATGAAAATATTTAAACGCGTCTGGTAGACGCTTAACCTGATTATGGTATAATTTTGGATTTTTGGAAATTTTAAATTACTCCCTTTCGTAGCGTTGCCCGACCGAAGGCCAACGCGTAGGTTAAGCGAAAAAAAATGTTTCAACTAGTAAATGAGAAAGGGAGTATAATAAAAACTAGGTTTTTATGGGATACTTTTTTGACCATGCAGTTGAGTTGCAAGCGCAATATATTTGAGACGATTTCAGCCAGCCCTGATGAGAAGAATACTAATACCAAAGTTATGGAACACTGACCAGAATTTTTTTCCAGCGCCGACCTAAGAGCATCCTATATGTGTCAGACGAGGGCTTCCGAGCAATCATGCCCGGTTCGATTTAAAAAAAACGTTAAAAAAAACATACATTTTCTAAAACATTTTTAAAGCGACTTCTTCATCGGGGATCTATGAGTAGGCCGAAAAATACGTAGCCTCGAAAAAATAGACGAGTATCGTTTTGTGGCGGTACCTATCCAACCCTGCGCCATATATCAGCAATTTGTGTTCGTTAATATAATAAAAACCTCCGTAAACAAACAAACAAACAAAAAACCGTAAACAAAAATTATTCATTATCAAATTACCTTTTATTACCGTATTATTAAATGACTCACATATATGTACTTATACACAAAATAGAACTGAGGCTCCCTCATCAGGCTCAAGAGCTTCTCTTGGGTCTGATGGTATACTAACAAATTAAATACAAATAAATAAATTCACGAATCCTGACGGAGGGGCCATGGGCTCTGAAACATGTTGATATTTTTCAATACAAAGGTGGTGAAAACTAAGTTTATTTTTATTAATTATATTATTAATGTCACCGCAAAATTATTTTGCTGTTTTTAAAGAAGAAATCCTCCATTTAGTTTTACTGATGTTAATTGTTAGGCCTGCCTCACCAGCATTATTAATAAGTCTTGGATATCTTGATATCTACTAAAATAACTAAATTTCTCCTTCCCTATATTAGAGCCATCTATTATACCTAGGCGCATTACTCCTAAATTCAAAGTAAAAAATAAATAATTTAAAATGAAGTAGAGTTTACGAGATTTCATGCGGGGATTGTAATAGTAAATACTAGAGATGAAACGGATATCCGGTATCCGGCCCATTTTTACTATACGGCCGGATACCGGATAGTACCTCAATATCCAGCGGATAGCGGATAGTACCTCGATTGCGAAAATTTCACAAAATTATCATTAGTAAATTGATAAAGGAAGATACTTGCAGACAAATAAAAATCACACAATCATAGAACTAACTAACCATCACGCCCGCAGGGGTAGGCAGAGAGGATTGAACGCCACACTCTTCTATCCTGGCACACCACTTTTGCTTCGGCCACATCCATACATCTTCTCATACAAGCTCTACGGTTGTTGCGGCTTTTAACAGGGCCATCCCCAAATACTTGTAGTACCTGATCGTGCCAGGTCTTTCGCGACGCTCTCTATTCCATTTGCCTTCAACACTCGCCTCACATATTTTCTTAACCATCCTTTCCTCGTTCATACGTTCCACATGACCAAACCATCTCAGCACTCCTTTTTTTATTTTATCTACCACACTACATTTTTGTGGTAGCTAAAATAAAGAATAATTGCATTCACAGAAAAATGAAAATTCTTAGAAAAATGGTTTATTATTTATTTAATCAACAAATTGTTTAGAATTCAAAATTAACCAATGGCAAATTAGGATAGACGAACACTAGTTTCTGTACATTTTGAGGGGATAAGCGATTGCTCTTGTTTTTGTAAACAAGACTGGCTTCAGAAAATATTTTTTCGAGTCAGTACAGTTTTTCGAGACAGAAAATAGTCTTTCGCTCTATTCGCTGCTACAAGAAGCTAAAAGGTAAATTCTGGCAAACTTTTTGAAATATGGATACTGTTTTGAATTAGCTGACCACCAAATATAATCTACTCCTGACACTGACTTAATTATTCTTATCTGCCACTTAGGCCCGGTAGTTTCAAGTGGATTAAAATAAAAGTTCATTTAAAGCATAGATTTTTACGGAAACGGATCGTTTGATTGGTGGAAAACGCAAAAATCTATGCTTTAAACAAACTTTTACTTTAATCCAATTTGAAACAACCGGCCCTTAGGCCCGGTTGTTTCGAGTTCGATCAAAGTAAGCGGTCGATAAAAGCATAGATTTTTACGAAAACGGATCGTCTGATTGGTGGAGAACGTAAAATTTCAGTTACGCTACGCGATAGATAGTCTACGCTTACTTTGATCGAATTTGAAACAACCGGGCCTTAGTCGAAAAAATCCTGAAATGTATCGTGAGCTTCACGAGTGACAGTTGATCAGTGACAGTCTCGTCACTTCTGTTTCTCTTAGCAGGCGTAGGAGATGGCGATTAACTTCCACTATTGGAAGATTCATCGCAAGATATTTCTATAAATTCCAGCAAGATTTTGTGGCGGGCACTTTCTGATGATATCTGGTTTTCAAGTTAATAAAAAAAATTCTTTTGACAGCAAGCACTAAGTCATATTATGTTTTCTGCTAGTACAATTTTTGCCACTAGATCATTATTCATGCTAAGCAGTCAACAATATTTAATACTGATCTTCGAAACGCTACTTTGAGTTAATTAGAATGGCTTAGTCTCGCTGAAATTATCTTAAAATTGTACTCATATAGTCAGATAACGAAACTTATCTTAAAATTGTACTCATATAGTCAGATAACGAAAAATTTATAACTTCATTAATATTGAACATTTCTTAATTACTTTAGTATAGATTTATCATCATAGTGTCAGCTTTTCACTCGTAAGAAAACGTATTCTGCGTACACAATCGATCATTTTTAAGACACTAAAAACGAATTTTTCGGCTGCGGCCTGTCGAATATTGCTTACATTTTCTTAAAAATTGTAAATAATATTCAGTTTATTACTTTTATACAAGAACAAAGGTTCTATCTAAGTTATCGTCCTAAAAAAATTTAGTCTAGTATATACATTCTGATATAAATGAATAATAAAAACCAAGATACACCAAATAATTAAATCAATTCAAAACAAAAGATTAAGGGGCCTAGCATATATGAGGAATGTAAAAGGTTGAAGTGAATATATCTATCTTTGTTTTGAATAATGATTTGGAAATATGATTTTGGAAGGGATAGATCCATATTTACTATAAAATCTCGAATTCAGTACATTCCAAATTCCTCGGTGACTGCATTCAAAACATTTTTTATTTTGAATATTGCTGCCTTTCTTTTACACCTCATGTGTAAAAGAAAGTATGTACAATGGATGACGAACCTGTTTTTTTCCCCTCGCCACCATGAGAAATTTGCACTCGGCACAATTAACAAACGGCATATATTTGTTTTTATCACTACTGATATCAAAATATTGCCAAATAGGCGATCTTTGTTTCACTGTCGACATTTTTTTTTATTATATTGTAATTAAATAAGTTAAATTTATAGCAATTTAACAAGTGATCTCAGCAAACAGCAGCTGGATATCCGGTGTAAAGGGTCGCCGGATATTCGGTATCCAGCCAAATCACTATCCGTGTCATTTCTAGTAAATACATTGGTCAAACTTCTAGAAATCTCAACATTTGATTTAAAGAACATTGTCACTTGTCATTGTCGTAGGGGTCAAATATTGGCGAAATCACAAAAAGTGAAATAACTTCCGATAGAGGTGTCCGATTTTGATAAATCTTTTTGTGTCAAGATCGCTAAATTAATACCTATCCGGGGAGTATACATAAACATATGTAGAATCATTTTTTGACTTGGAGAAAAAATTGACTTTTTGAGAGTTTCTTAAAAACGCGATAAGTATAGAAAACCACTTCGTCCATAAGAATGTTCTTAGGTTTTCACGGCCACTCAGAATCTTCAGTTTACTGGGGTATTATGCCGTGTTGTTACGACAACACTCAGCGACGCACTGGAAGGCAATGGTTACTAGAAGCGACAGATACAATGCATCATAAGAACGAGGTCTGTTCGCCCTGAAAAACATACAGAACCTGAGTGCAAAGGCATCGCCTTTCTACCTTTTGTCCAAAGCGTTACAGACAGAATTGCCAGAGCTCTCAAGAAAAGAGACATTAAGACAGTTTTTGGTACCAACTCAAAAATTAAGGATTTGTTGAGATCAGCGTAGGATCGAGATCGCTTAGAAACAGACGGTGTGTATAAACTCGATTGTCAAGACTGCGATAAAGTATACGTGGGAAAAACGGTGTGTACAATTTCCAAAAGTGTCAACGAGCACAAACGGGCATGCAAACTCGGTCATCCAGAAAAATCAGCACTGACTGAGCATTTTCTGGATACCGGCCATCATTTTGCATTCGAACCGAAAATCCTTGGAAAGTCTAAGAGTCACCATACGCGTCTTAATAAGGAAGCACTAGAAATCTACAAGCAGCCGATAAATATAGAGATGATGGTCTCAAATTAAAAACATCTTGGTATCCGGCGCTTTAAAGTTATTCTCGTCGCAGACTCCGCAGAGATAGTGATCAGACAACAGATGAATCATACACACAACACAATACAACACATCATGACTTCGGCACGGTATTGCAAGCCGATACTTAACCACAACACCAACATTCAAGACAACTCATCAGCCATTCGAACCTTCACGGCTCGACTTGTTTGATGAATCTCCTAAATTAGTAGGACCGTGCAAGTCCAACGACTATATCACGGCCTTGTGCAAGGTCAGGCCAAACGAAGTGACATAGTTTGTAACCCCGTGGGGTTCATACAAAACCTTTTATGAATCTTTATCTGTCTTCGAAGCGGGGTCAGCCCCGGCCTCTCGCGGACGTAGTTCCCCAAATCGCCACGAGATGACGCCTGTCGCGCCGCTCACTATGATATGGCGGGGAGATTTTGCTCACTCTGATTGGATTACGCAATTTTCTGTTACGTAACCTCCTGTAACTTGTAAAGATACTATATAATAAATTGGTTTTGCTTGGCGGATAGGTACCTGTTACGCAACTCGCGTGGTATCTTATACGCCCTTTGGACCGCTTTCATCTGTGTTTTACTTCTCTCTCTCCCGCCACCCACTCTGGATTTCTACTTTGGTCCTGATTACTGCTGAGAATCTCAGGCCCAGCCTCTGCACAATTCTGGACCACCACGGCTGGCCCTCCTCCACGAGGTATTTCGCATTCACGGCGAAAAGCTCTGCAGTATACGAGGCGTCTGCACTGCATTTTCTCTCTTACTTACAATCTCGGCCTATGGAAGCGAACTCGGCGACCCACCCTTGTATTTATTGTTTCCTGTGCGGAACAGTCCTGATTCCAAAAATGTCATAAAATAATGTCGCACTCTTGTATTTATTTATATTAAACGAGTAATTCCAATTTAAAAATCGCAGTTATTTTCATAGTAAGTTTGACAATTCAGCCTTTTCCTTTGAATTTTTACACGTATTTTTGCCATCTGTGGATTGCTATGGATAAGATATAATCATAGATAAATAAATATAAAGTGGACCATTCACTAAGATATGAATCATAGATAAATAAATATAAAGTGGATAATTCTGGTTGTATAATTTTATTTATAGGTTAGGTTAGGTTCGGTTGTTTAATTTAATTACAAGTTTATAGGTTAGGTTAGGTTATTGACATTATTTTATGACATTTTTGGAATCCGGACACTATATTATACCGAAAAAATTTGATAATATTTCATACAACTCCCAACGCCCTATTCTGCATTTATGAATCAAGCACTAACTGATATTGCTCTTTTTACATGTTTGCAAACAAACACAAACTTGCCCACTCTCAATAGCTATCAAATTAAAACTACTTGATAAATCTGCCTGAAACTTTGACAGGCATTGCTCAAAAGATGGCATTTAACAATGATACATATGCAGATTTTGCATCAGTGACGCCATCAGTCATTAAACACAAGGTACGCTCGTACACTCCTATCAGACATTTTCACTCTATAATCTATACTTTTCAAAGTTGCCCGTGAAAAAAAAAGAGCCACCTTGACATAGATCTTCATTTTACACATTTTTTAAACATTAATCATACTATTAATAGACACGATATCGAATAGAAAGTATCGATACTGTACTCATGAGTAGTATCGGAAAAAAGTATCGTACTCGTAAAAGTATCGAAACAAAAGTATCGATACTCCAAAATATCGAGTACATCGGGAAAATATCATCATATCATAGGAAAATATATCGATGACCAAAAAAAAGAAAAAGATAACCAAAAAAAGGTCGTCAAAAATAAAATGAAAAAAATACCCAAAAAAAAGGTCACCAGAAAAAATGAAAAAGGTCGCCAAAAAAGTGACCAAGAAAAGGTATCGATAATTGCCAAAAAATACTCATTGAGTAAAAGTATCGGTATCGAAAGAAAAGTACTCGATACTACAAAGTATCGATACTTTTTTCATGTCCCTAACTATTAATAATTAGTGATGCACCAAATGTGGGTTCTGCGGAATATCGAATTCGGCCGAATGTTCGGTTTAAATATGTGCCGAAGCCGAAGTTCAGCCGAAATTAAGTTAAATTACGTGCGCTTTTGCCCGATAAACAGGACAGATCGCCATCACGAAAACATGTGTAATTATTTATTTACCCTGTGTTTTTTAATTAATTAAGCGACACAACGTAATTCTGGATAGTTGTTATAGAATATTATGTATTATTTTATTTTATTAAAGCATATTGTTGATACTTGTGTGGTTCCTTTTCTAGAGAATAAAAAACATAATCCAACAATACCAAACCTATTTACTTATAAATCAACATTTTGTATAGATTTCATTTTAAATTAAATTTCTTTACACTTTTCCATTTCTTATTTAAATCCTACTTATTTAATATTTATAAATATGAAAGTTTAGATTTATGGATGAATATTTGTTACTCAATCACGCCAGAACGGATCTGGATGAAATTTGGCACAGAGATAGATTGTCCGAAAAAGCACAAAGAATACTTTTTATCTCAGTAATAGGTTTCTGTGGGATGAAATCGAAGTCTACACGAAAGAAGTTGCCGGCAAAAGCTAGTTCATTAAAAGGCTACCGAAGTTCGGCCGGAGACGAAGTTCGGTAAAAGTTGCCGAAGTTCGGCTATACCGAATGTGAAACGAATTTCAGTGCATCTCTATTAACAATACTTACTGTGCGCTAATTGTGATTTTAGAAAATTGTAAAATTCCATATCAAAACTTGAATTGAAAAATTATAATATACTTACATAGCTTTTAAAATAATTGATAAAAAATAAGAGTTGCGTGATACTTACACTTCATATTATGTATTTAAGTAACCACTTTTATTACTTTTTTAGATATACTAGACAAGGTTTTTAAGTATTTGATTAATGTTATGATATAATCCTAATCTTTTTCAATTGGTGACTGATGGGATTTTTAGAATTATTTTCCATGTTGTTAAATTTTTCCAACTTATCTGGAGAATGGACAAATTTGGAACTAACGACGCGATATTGAATCTTGTCAGCTGTCAGATCATATGAGAGTTCACAAATGTTTTGATTGTTTTAAGAAAGTTTTTGTTTGTCACCGTGCAAAAAATTATTGAATGTGAAACTTAAGAAATTATTTTAAAAAATGCACATTTTTTGAAAAGGATTGTCTCAAAGCTTCAAATATACCAATTGATTACGTTTATAGTCACATTGCCGCCGTTATAATGATTTTTTCATAATTAAATATTTATTTACTTTTTTTTCAGCTATTTCTGAATCTGCAATATACAAAAATTATTAAAAAGGATAAAGCGGTCGTGGAATTCAGTACAAAAATATCTACCCCTGAAAGAAAAAACAAGGATTACTGGAAAAATTGTTGTTTGGGAGTCATCTTTCGAAAAGTGCATATACCTAGGAGGGCGTTTAGAAAAGTAAGGTCTCCAATGATGCCATTTCCGAACGCGAGTTGCTAGGTGAAATTTGACAACGCTCAGTAGCTCGCCCGCCAGGTGCGAACTGCGCTCAGTCATTCGATTTTTGAATGCAAAAAAGGTTTCTCCGATAGACATTCATCGCCAGTCAGTGGAAGTGTACAGTGAGAAGTGTATGGACAGAAAAAACCTGCGAAAGTGGTGCCGGGGAACGTCCACGATAAGCAGCGGTCGGGGCGGTCGAGTTTGCCGGAATCAACGGCGGCTCAAATCGACGAGATAGTGCGCAATAACCGGAGAATAACCCTTAATGAGATAAGGGGAGGTCTTAATGAAGAGTGTGGCTACTTCTCCGTGCAGAATATTGTGTCGGAGGTACTCAGTTACCACAAAGTGTCCGCCAGGTTGGTCCCTAAGCAGCTCACCGATGAACGACCACCCAACTCAATGAACTCAGCTGGGAAATTATCGACCACCCTCTCCTTACAGCCCGGACGTTGCCCCCAGCGACTACCACTCATAAAAATCACTTTGGGGGACAGAAATTCAAGTCAGATGAGGGGAAGTGCAAGAAGCAGTCGTCAGTTGGCTTCGCGACGTGGCGGGAGAGTGGTACGACGCCAGAATTAAAAAGCTGGTTACCAGGATGCAAAAAGTGATTGATCGTCAAGGCGACTTTGTAGAAAAATAACTAAATGTTCAACCAGATGTACACAAAGTTATGAATAAATTTGATTTTCTATGAAAAAAAAAAATAGGAGGCCTTACTTTTCAATACGCCCTCGTATCAGATACACAGTGTCGGTAAATATAATTTACAGCATTTATATGCTGTATGTTCTATTTCCCACGAATTATCCGACGCTATAGTACAAACATTTAATATATTTTTAAATCGTATGCATCTCTTGTTTTTGGAACACACTGTTACACACACTACTTGCACCAACTTGGTTTATAATAATAGTTTTTAAAGCATAGATTTTTACGAAAAACGGGTTGTTTGATTGGTGGAAAATGCAAAAATCTATGCTTTGAAGAAAAGATGACTATAAAGCATGTTGATACAACCAGTCTTAACCCGATTGTTATCCTTACGCGTTACTGAGTAAACACGGAGGTAGCGATCACTAGATACGGGAGACTGAATAAGAGGATTATTATTGTTTGTTTTTTCTAGTGAACATTATATTTTTCTTTGTTTTTTAAATAAACACCATTTTGCGACTCTCAGCATGTATATTTTGATCAATTTATTTGTGATTGTTTGCATTTTATTGTCTCGCGTTGTATACTGCTTAATGAGCCTGGGGCCGCGTCGCATATATCCGACGGAGCGCGACTGTCCCCAGGGGCCGCGTCGGATATATCCGACAGGCACAAAATAAATTATTTATCGACGGCCGCGTATCGAATTTGAAAAACGTAATTTTTTCCCAATAGAGAAATCCTGTTGTGACCTGTCGTTCCATTTTCGACTCGAAAACATGGCCGATTATAGCTTAAATCAACACTCAAAGTAGAAGTTTTTCGGTCGTCAAAATCGTATAGAAAAGTTGTAGATGTCGCCCTAAACTCATGTTGTACGATCGAAAATTATATAATGAAATAATATTCCGTCGTCGTCACGTCCTTAGTACGCGAAAGACACATGCGTGGTACATGCAAAAATCACGTTTCTGTCGCCGTGTCGATCTATTCCGTCGTCATGTGCCCAGCGCGCGAAAGACGTTCACGTGTATGGTACATGCAAAAATCACGTGATTCCGTTGCTATGTCGATAGGAAGGGTTTTTTATTTCTTCAGTTCGCGCCCAGCAATCACAGTTGGAACACGGATCTACGCGCGGATAATATATACATATATTCGCGATATTTCTTGGTTTTACAAACATGTGATTTATTAACAATATGATGGTGATACAAACAGTGATTTATTAACAAAAATACATTATTTATGTTGCGTTTATTTGAGAAATGTGTGTGTTAAATGTGGATCATATGCTTCAAAATTTAAAGTGAAACAATGGCGTAGTGTTTTGTGTGCGCGGCACGAAAGCAACTGAAGGAAACATGTTATATGTGTTTTGAGTGTGATGTTCCGTTGTGTGCCGTGCCGTGCGACAAAATATACCACACAGAAGAAAATTTTTAGGTAGGATATCAAATAATAATAGTAGTGTATGTAATCGGAAAATGTCGGGTTGGCAACATTATCGGAATTCAAAAAAAGATTATTTTTTTAAATTTTTTGATAAAAAAATCATTGCATTTCGACACTTACGATAAAATAATATGAATGTGTGTGTTTTTTTTTTAATTTACGCATGTTTTCATGGTTTTTTCGTAAAAAGAAAAATCACAAAAAATTCCGAAAATTTACGGCCCTTGCCTATATGTTGCTTTGGAATTTTTAGGCCCTCAACAAGTTAATAACTCGATTAAGAAAAAAACGAATTGGAAAAAATTCCCAAAAAATGAGATTATTTTTAGACTGTGGGCAAAATTACATTGTTGTGCCCTTCTCCATTCTCCAGATAAGTTGGACTGTATATGGCGTAAAGTAATTTTTATTTCACATAATAGTTGCCAGTTTTAATTTATGTCAAGCAACTTGTTGACAATGCTTAACATATGTACTAGTTTATTACATGTATAATATATTTGACTTTTATAAAATAAAATTTTTCTTTGAATGTGTACTTTTAATCCTTTATTTATACAGTTGAAAATAATAATGACACCGAGCTAAGATAAAAAATTATATATTTCACTAATTCTATACAATTCATTAGGTACAATGCTGAAAATTACATTAAACTGACCATAAAATGAAAATATTTCATGAGCCCTGACCCTAATGAAATAAAATATTAATATAACTACTATATTTACCAAATATTGTGTATACCTTGACAGAATAAAACTCAGAGCCTTCCACTACATGGTGCTTTTCCATTAAAAAGTAATAACACGCAAAAACTTGCACTTAATATTAAACATATTAAGCAAATGAAGAACGTCTAGCACTGAGTGTGTTCTATGTGTTGTAGCTAACATTATGATAACTTAATAGAAAAATAAACAAAAGCCATGAATTAATCTATTATATTTAGGTACAAAAGCAGTACGTAGATGACACCAAAACATTAGTCCAAGATGACTTTGATATTTATGTTACAAGCAACTCCGGTGAGTAGAAATATGACCCATCTAAACTTACATCACTACTATGTACATGATTCATTCATAATTACACAACTATTGATATATGTTTCCAATATTATACTATTTAAACAAGGCAAAATCGTATTGAAAGTTAAAAATTAAAACAACTTATCGTTAAGTTAATCATTATTGTGACATTTATTATGGTCTACAAAATAAGAGCCAGGAAACCCTCAATCCAATTTCACATCTTCTACATTCATACATTGTAGTACAGATGAATAATAGATGAAAAAAAGGTCATCTGACATTAAACAAAACAATTACAAAGTAGGTACTTAAACTGATTTTGCTCCGATTAGGATTTAATGAATGATCATCACATGAATAAGAAAACATGAAAAACTACATTCGCCTGCGAAAAGATGGCTCAGCCATAGTCAAGCGTTATTTTTACGATGTCTTAACACATAATACTTTAATAAAATAAATGTTCAAATGTATACTAAATTTGAAAATGCCTAAATATCTTTTTTAATAGTGTCCATAACATAACTAATGTGGTAATACACAAAGAAAAACTATGTTTAAAATTCTACAAGCAAAAAAAAAAAATCAAAATATATAATATCACATTTGTAGAGAATACAAAACTCTGACACAAAATGTGTTCAATTCGTGTTTAAAACACAAAAGAATTAAACATCGCAGACAGATTGAGAATAAAAATGCATTAAAAGCGAATGTTTAAATGTGGCAGGCAAAACAAACTTTTTAAATTCTAATATATGTATTACATGAAGAAGGATAATTTAACGAGGTCCATAATTCAATATTGGGCGACATATGCAGGAGCGGACTAGATAATATTTCAAAAGGATGTGACTATGATTTTTTTAGATTTTAGCCATAAGCAGTTGAGATTAAAGCAAAAAAACATTTTAATCATATAAAAAATTTATATTACAGCTACCATCACTTGATTTACCTTTCACAAATCATGGAGTGTATGAAAATAACTTTTAATAAGTGTTAAATAATTTTTTAAGAAAGGTGTTATTAGAATGTCAAGTTTGATGTAACAATTTGACACATGTAAAGGCAAAGTTCTACTGGATTATATGTAGAAAAATTATTTCACATCCACATTATTTCACTTGTGTAGTTCTACATAAACATGTACACTATATGCATTATAAATTTAATCCTTATATTTTAACAAAAAAAAATTTATACAAATGATGGTCATTTGCTGCACAAGACCGTATTGTATTTTTTTTTCCACATAAATGAGAAGCATATGTATCATCCCACCGCATAGGCTCCGAGCAATCTGACATTGTGATAAAATTTGCTCAATGCCTTTACCCAATAGTTAGTAGTGAACAAACAGTGATAATGTGAGAAAGACAAATACTGTCACATAAACATTATCTCATCTACTAACTCAAACAGTGTGGTTTTTTGTGTCTTTCTCAACACTAACCTAGTCAACGAGCCTATGTACACTTTCACAGTGACTTTTATAAATCATATTTAATTTAATTTGTTTATTTTATGTGAATATTTTATGCACCGGCTGAAAGGATAAAATAAAATAAATTAGTATTTTATTTAATCCTTTAATTTAGTTATTTAAAAGTTCACCTATTCAAACATAAATTGCTTTCAACTATGTATATAAAAAAATTTAAAAAACTACTGTAATTGTCATAAAGCAGTTAATCCATGAGACTGGGAAATAGAATCTGATTTAAAAATAAATTGTGTCCCAGCACAATCTGCCCCTGGTCATAAGTTCATATTCATTATAAGGACAAAATTTAAGTAGTATGTCACCTAATACATCGTCATGACTCAATATTCACAAGTGCAATTTTGATAATGACCTCAATAAGGTTGAAATCATTGTAATATGTCATTATCAAGGCGGTCTGTTTATATTTATGCCCAAACATCATTTTTGTCATAGTTTTGTAGTTGAGATTAGGAGTAATATGGTTTAGGATGTAGCTGATAAATGTGGCACTGATGAAAAAGTGACAATAAGGTGGACAACGCTAGTCTGCGGTTTTGGTCATGGACCACAATTTGTGGGGATCATATTATAATTGTTAAGTTGTAATTTATAAGATATTAACTCCACTTTTCATCTAGTAGTTGACAAACAGTTTATAGAATATTTTATTCACTAAACAACTAATTCACTGGTAAATGTAAAGGGTGGTAAAGTAATAAATAAACCATCTAATGATTTTGCGCCGATGGCACAAACAAATACCAAAATTAAAATAATAATAATCAAAACAGGAATGTAAAATGTGAAAATTCAATTAATTGATGGCAGAGCATACTTAAAATTTTATCACCCAGTAACTAATATAATACTAAATATTTTCTGGTCTTATTCAACTGACTGTCACAATGATATGTTTAATACAATATTGTAAATATTTTATTAAGTATAATATAATGGTTGTGATGACGCCCGAATGAACTTACTTCACATGATGTGTCGGGTGATGCTATCGGGACACACTATTTATTTATTTATATGCACATAATTTAAAATTACATGGAATCTGAGCACCAGTTGTGTGTTCAGCAAATACGCCACAGGTTGCAACACATACTGTGGGTTAGAAAGCTCCAGGCCTATTGTCAATTATCAGATTATTGGTGGACAAGCATTGTATATTCTGAAGATGAATTTCATAAAAATTACCGTAACAATAAATGGTAACATTAAACAGATATCCAAATTAGACCCTTAAATGATTTAAATTAAATTTATTTGGTTCTTAACAAAGCTGATTATTTTATTTTATATTTATGTTAAACGTTATCAAAATCTTAGCAGGTGTGTATAATTTAAAAAAAATACTGTTTGTCCAGAATAACTTGATCACATGTGTTTTTATAACAGGGAGTGCCACACATTTGTCTTGGTCATTGGCTTTAACCCGGTTAATTTTCCTTATACACACCCGTGTAATTTTATTAACACTCTCAATACTGCCTTCAGTTAAAAATTGATTTATTTAATAAAATATTATTTCCTAACTCAAGCTTTGGAGGCTCTCTATTAATCCATTAGCCTACTTTATTACTGAAAAA
>JADDOH010017808.1:0-44308 GCA_016648135.1 Agrypnia vestita
TGAATGCAATGCTGGCTTTAGTGTGGTAGATAGAATAAAGAAAGGAGTGCTGAGATGGTTTGGTCATGTGGAACGTATGAACGAGGAAAGGATGGCTAAGAAAATATATGAGGCGAATGTTGAAGGCAACAGGAATAGAGGGCGTCCGCGAAAGACCTGGCACGATCAGGTACTACAAGTATTTGAGGATGGCCCTGTTAAAAGCCGCAACAACCGTAGAACGTGTATGAGAAGATGTATGAATGTGGCCGAAGCAAAAGTGGTGTGCCAGGATAGAAGAGTGTGGCGTTCAATCCTCTCTGCCTACCCCTGCAGGGAAACGGCGTGATGGTTAGTTAGTTAGTTAGTTAGTAATAGATCTTCTTGATCGTCGCCACGAGTCTACTTGCCAAGTTTCAGCTAGATTGGATCAGGGTCAAAAATCGATCCAAAGGTTTTTTTGACGGCAAGCCGGCAAGCAAGCAAGCGGATGAGTTAATTAATATAAAGGGAGTAATAAAAGCGCAGGTACCCATCGTTGTATTTAAAAAACTCCATTAAGTAAGCAATTATTTAAATAATGTCACATGTCCTCCTTTCGGAGCCGGCCAGTAATATGAATTTTCATGTCTCGTGGTAGACCCGCTTGCGCACCTAGTGATAAAAATTCAGCGGCCGCGGTATAAAAATTCAGAGCCTTGATAAAAAAAGGCGAGTTCTCGGTCATCTCATTTTCGACTTTCTACCGGCTGACGTTGACGCGTTGTTTTGATGGCTACTTAATATCGAATCCATCAAGAGACGTGTCAAGTCGAATTGGATGCCCGCTTTCGATCGGTTTTGCGATTTGCGTTTCTTTTTTATTTATTTCTCGTACAGGTTTTACGGCAGTTTCCTGCCACTTGTGTTACGAAAGTACAATTTAAGGTAATGATTAAAGACAATTGTTTATTTATTTATTTATTATACGGTAAATTTAAATTTTAAGAAATTTTTTTACGACAATTTTTTGCCACTTGTGTTACGAAAGTACAATTTAAGGTAAAATGATTAAAGACAATTGTTTATTTATTTATTCAGAATATTTTGAGTTTGTTCAAATCTTTCAGAACAGTGCTGGATTTATGTCACACAGACATTATTAATCAATTAATGTATATTACGTGTATTATTACACAATAAAGTATATTGCTCTCAAAATTCTGTAAAAAATCAATGTAGATTTTCTCATTAGCGACATCTGTGGGGATTTAGGGGAATGAAAATGGCTTTGTACAGGCCGCATGGAAAGGCGCTTACAACTCGTATATGAAAGCTTTCTACGCAATTTGAACATATATACAACTTCCAAAAAATGAATAAGCATGGTATATTCTATCATGGGTGGAAATGGCGAAGTTACAATTGTGTAAAGTGATCACTTAAGCCAACCATAAAAAGATAGGTCATAAGTCCTATGTACACCCAAATGACTTCTATACCTACTTTCCCATAATTAATACAGTTTCGTCTCTGTGAGATATCTATAATATACATTAATTAATTTATTTATTTATTATACGGTAAATTTAAATTTTAAGAAATTTTTTTACGGCAATTTCTTGCCACTTATATTACGAAAGTACAATTTAAGGTAATGATTAAAGACAATTGTTTATTTATTTATTATTATACAGTAAATTTAAGTTTAAACAAATGTTGACAATGATTGAATTAGTATCTGGCAACCCATACACAAATAATCCTACAGTGGGTACAATTAGTTCTCTGATATTAATTTAAATACATAATAAAATTATCTATAAATGTAAACGGTGTCACCACATTTATGCATTGTTTCGTAAGAGCTTTTTGTACCTGAATATTGGAAAATATGTGCGGCAGGCTTTCGCAATAATGAACATTGAGAATATTTTGAGTTTGTTCAAATCTTTCAGAACAGTGCTGGATTTATGTCACAGAGACATTATTAATCAATTAATGTATGTATATTATAGATATCACAGAGACGAAACTGTATTTATTATGGGAAAGTAGGCATAGAAATCATTTGGGTGTACATAGGACTTATGACCTATTATTATAGATATCACAGAGACGAAACTGTATTTAAGCATGGTATATTCTATCATATCGAATGTTACATTGTGTAAAGTGATCACTTAAGCCAACCATAAAGATAGGTCATAAGTCCTATGTACACCCAAATGACTTCTATACCTACTTTCCCATAATAAATACAGTTTCGTCTCTGTGATATCTATAATATACATTAATGAACATTGAATTGATTATTTATATTAATTACATTTTTTTGTCATTTAAACGACATTTTTTTTTAATTATCAACATTTGGCCAATGGTTCCTTCATTAGGATACAGTGTATGCTAAAAATTAAACTTCGAGGTATATAAAAATAAAACAAAAATAAATATATAATAAATAAATGTATTATTATGTACAAACCTTTCACTCTAATTTACTTTACTTGATTTTTCTATTTATTCTTCTAATAACGCAACCATGAAATTAGATATTTAAATGGATTTTCAATGAATGGAATGGCTACTTACCTCAGAACAGGTATTTTTATGTACCTAGCGAGGTAGGTAACGATAAAGGCCTACATACAAAAAATTGAAAACTGTATTTGTTGCTGTCTTATTCTTAAACTCTGCAAATATTCTTACCATTAATTATGTTTTGATGCAAGCTGTTATAAGAGTTATTTAGCTAATAAACGCCGATGTATCGGCACTGAAACTGAAAATTAAGAACTGTGTGAAAGCCAATTTAAAAAATAACTATTTGCAAAAAAGATTTGGTTATTTTATAATTTCCAAAATTTATTATATATTATATAATTCCATTATTTATTAAATTAAATATTTGATTCGTTAATCATACCAATACTATTAATATAATGCAGGATAGGGAATTCAATCTCTAATCAAAATTCTAATCCAAGGATTTCGGGATTCGATTTTGATAATTATTAAAAAGTACATATTTTATCTTTAATTTCTTCACTTTAAAGATTTAAAAATATTCACTATAAAATCAAAATCACGCAATTAGCAAGTTGATTAGAAATCTTTGATTAAAAATAACATAAATAATAATTCAAAATTAAGATTAATTACACGTAACGAATATTAGAAATTTAATTCATAAAAAGTATTTCACCAAAATAAAATATATATATATACATAATTTCTATCTAAATATAGAAAGAAAAAAACGTTTCGAGAAAGTTACTCATAATGCCACAACAATTTTTTATTTTCTTCGAGTATCAAATATAGTGTTCTTAAAACCAGTTGGGTCCAATGAAGCGGCCGAGATTTCAAATAACTGGTTCGTTTTTACTATTTTTTCAGTCGCGCGAACGTCTGTCAAACAGAGTATGAAAGGTAAATAGATTACAATGCGTATCGCCCAGGTGACAGCGCCGGGCGACCAGCTGATTGTCGCAAATTATTTTCTATCTCTTAAAAACTCGTTCCGCGAGTATACTTATCGAAAAAAATCTGATTTGATACCGGGAAGAGTGGCGAAATTGAGTGACTTCACAAAGAAAAAGCGGCGAGTTGAACCACACTTGATTCAGATGTCATTAAAGTCATTAAAACGGCTTCGCCTCGTCTAGAGTCGCTCTCGTGAGAGTGTCCATATATGATTGGATCGGTTTTTAATGGACAAATGATTATTTATGTTATTTATTACGAAAAAATAAACACTTATTATCGTCTGTTATGTAAAGCTACTGTTTAATTCTCAGCTTGATTGATATCTCGATATATAATTTAAATTTTCACATAATGAATATTGAGAAGAACGCTACAATCATAATTAATTTTGTCTCTAAAATGAAACAGAAAATGCCCAAATTACATTTATTTGTAATATTAATATTATTAATATTTAAAGCATTAAATTTGTGGTTAGACATTATAATAGAATGTTAGTTAACTTAGTAAAAACCACTACCAGATTTGAGGGCTTCGTACGTACGTACCTTAAATCCGGTTGGGGGTTTTGCTAAGTTAAAATTCTGTTACATTTATTTGTGTTTCTGCCAGTATGAGAACGTGAATGTTATAGTATCGAATATATTATCATACTTTTAGTTTTGATTTTAAAAAGCTCTCTTTTAGCACCGAAAATATTATAAAACTAATTTAGTTTTAACATTTTATTGTTTTGTGAAAAACACTAAAATGAAACACTATATGAGACTGTTTTTCAGCAAACATACATCATATAGCCGTACACCCATGGAAAATTACGGGAAATAATAATAATTATTAACAACCCTTGCGTGACCGCGCGACGTGAGCCGCGCGTTGATTGCGTATCACAATCTAATTATCTAAAGATGTCATTCCAGCAAGTTACGGACAGACAAGGAATTAACGAAATATACACTCTTCTATATTCTTGGCTCCACAACCCTTGGTGGGTCTTGGCCTTCTCAAGAGTCTTCCTCCACTTATGTTGGTTTAGTGCCAGCTCTCTCCAGTTCAGAAGCTCCAAGGCAGAAATGTCTGTGGTGGCCCGAGACACATACACACGTACATCCCTGTAATGAGTTACCACAGATGCTGACATCGAGTACGGCAGGCCGTCGCCCTCGATACAGAGGTTGAGGCAAGATCGCTGAGCAAGGCAAATGTAAGCCGACAAAATTTTCCAAACAAAAATGTCCAGTGCTCGCTCATTCCACTTAGTACCCACGTCTCAGCTGCGTTTCTGACCACTGGTCTAATAAGCGTTTTGTAAACTTTTGTAAACGTTTTGTAAAGTGTTTTTGAACAGCAGTCTGCTGTTTATCTGCTTTTGTAGGCAGGAAAAACAGCGTTGCAACATATATTCTTCATACTACACTAAACCAAGCGATTGCTCGTTGCTGATTTCCTATGGCGAAATAATTTTTCTCGAGATGTACTCAATTATATCGAAAATATAAGAATTTTCACATTCTGATCTTTCTCCGATTTAGATGGCTTGCGGCCATCTGCCGACATTGGTGTAATTATTTTAAATATTGCGTTATTTAAATAAATTGTTTCGTAAATGTGGCGGTTTTGTTTGTGGCGGCTTGAAGGTGGACCGGCGCTGTGATGAATGCCGAATGATAAAAGTCATGCGTCATTATTGTGGTGAAAAATTCCAATTGAATTTATTATTTATTGTCTAATTTACATGTCTAATTTACATACCGATTCATTCATGCGACAGCATAAAAGCTTGCGTATTGGCCGCGGGACACGCTATGGGTCTAGACCGGCCGTACTCAACCTTTCTTTTCTTCGGGCCACACACGCATGTTATTTATTTATTTATTTATTTAATTAATACACGGTACAACGTACCATTAAAGAAACAATGTATATAAACATGTTTAGATTGATAGGTTATAATAAAAAAAGGAGATAAGGTATAATTCTATCAAAAACAATTAATAAAGTGATATATAAAGAAAAATAAAACATTACTTAACATAAAGTATAACAAAATTACATCAAATGAAATAATAGTTATCAAATCAAATATGAAAGTCAACAATCATTAAAACTACAACAAATTAAAATAATTATGTCTGAAATTCAAGAAGCAACAAAATTACAACAAGATGAAATAATTGTAAAAAAATCAAATCTGAAACTCAAGAAGCAATAAAAATGACAGTAAAATAAAATGAAATGTAAAATTCAAAAATCTAAAAACAAGAGATAGACATGACATCAATAACCAATTATAAACGACCGAATTCGTCCAGAAGAGCTTTCTTGTAGGCGGCTAGTGTTTCCGAAAAAACATCCGATAGGTAGCCATACTCGTTTCCTAACATATGGAGCCTTCTAATAGGTGAGCTATAGAGATAATAAAGAGAAAAGATAGATGTTTGCTAAGTTACGCGGGCCACAACATTATACTGGTAACTATTTATTTATTTAATATTCATGGAAGACCACCAGCACAACAAAGAAGCATAGAAAACATTGATATAATATAGATGGCCAATTACAGGTCTCCACATTTAGAAATATGTTAGTAATGATAAATATTTATGAATTAAACTAAGGCATGTTAAATATTATAAAAAAGGAAAAAAATAAAAAATTTAAACAAAAGAAAAAGAGACTATTAGCAGAAAAACATAGTCATGTTGAAAATAATACAAAAAGAATGAACAAGAGAAAAAGAGACTTAATTATTAAGTAGAAAAAAATTCAGCATGATTACTATAACTATATCAGAATGATAAAAATACTTATCACTTATCAGCCAATACCAGCTCAAACGTTAACCAAAGCGTTAACCAATCATATCTGTGTACTCAAAATACAATTATGAAAAAAATAAAACTCAAAACGAACGTTTATCCAAGCGTTTATTTTTGTTTAGCGTCTTGACTAAAACAATAGATTAATAACGCATACTAAAATATGATTTATGAGTACAGATTCCTCATTATGGACGTAACGGGAGACGAAATTATAAAAGGAAAAAACGTCCAGAGTTGCATAGACCACATACTCAAAGACTGAATTATTTAATGATACAAAAAGATAGGAATAATATTTATAGATTTAAAAAAAGCTTTCGACCCGCTGATTAACACGAGATTTTACTTAGAAATGGATGAATGTGGAATACGAGGATAACTAAAAAAATGTCTAAAAATTGCATGACGAATACAATACTTACACTCTGTGGTTGAAACTATCTATGGTTGAAGTAACGAATTCGTTCTTAATTCATAGAAATCACCGGTTTTAAAATGACAGAAGTTTGTCTTTTTGTTCAAGATATTCAAAACTTACAATGGCAGATTTTTTTTATCACGTTCCCGATAATAAATATGTTTCGGGCCGCATGCAAAAGCTGGGCGGGCCGCAGGTTGAGTATGGCTGGTCTAGACCAATGAGAGCCTGCAATGATTTATTAATATTTTTAATAATAATGCTTTATTTCAGCGGGATTGAGAGGTTAGTACAATACCCAATCCGCAGTCAAAAATATTTTATCTCGATAGAAAAACAATTTATTGCCATTGTAAGAATAAATAATTATTTGTAGTTGCTAGAAGAAATCGTGATCGGCGCGTCTTTTAATGTGGAAATCAAAAATGAAATTGAATATTTTGATCTGTTTGGATCTTGTTTGGATCTAGCGGGAGATACTTCCCTTTGGTCACAGATAGTCACACACGAGTCACAAAAAAGGTTAAGAAAATAACACATGTCTCTCTTTTCAGGTCTCTGTTCGTTCTGACACATCAAACAATGTTCAAAGGCGCCAGATGGCACGTTTCTATAAATAACGTATAATTTTTGTAAATTTATTTTTATTTATTTATTTAAAAAAATCCTTGTTTACAAATAAAGATACTTAATACTAATTTAACAATAAAACATAAGATAAAACATAAGATAAATTACACATTTTTTTTGTTTTGTTTAATTTGTGGATTATGCCACTCTACTAGGCTACGCCTGTCCCAGAGTGGCGTTATAGAACACAATTATAATATTTTTTCGAGTTCGTCAGTAGTATTTATTTTCATAAGGTAGTTATTATGTATCTACAGAGTATCAAGTGGAATGTTAGTGAAAGTTGAGTTAGTCATAAGTCCAAGTGTAAATATGTGTAGAATAATTGTTTAATGTAAAAAGGGCTAAAGTTTTGTTTAAGATTATTTTTTATTTTCCTTAATTAATTAATTTATTTATATAGGTATATATTTTTATTTGAAGACATTATTATACAATTACAGTAAGTAAATTTTCAGTTGCTCTTCTACCTTTGGAGGTAAGCCAGTTGTTTGCTAAAGCTTTTATTTTATTAATTGACTATATTCTGATTTCCGGGAAGTCTGTTTTAAATATTATTATTACATATTTTTGAAAATTTTTATATTGGTATAAAAAATACACCCTGTTACCCAGGACAACATTAATATATAATTAACAACATTAATACAATTATACTTTTATTTGTATCTTCTTCTTCTTATTCTCTTTAGCATTCATTTCTCCACTGCTGGATATAGGCCTCTTCCATACCCTTCCATCCTTTTTGCAATTCGGGTTCATTTCATTTGGAAGGGGTTTGGCATTAAAACACCTCGCTTGCCAGACGGGTTGGTGAGTTTTGAAATCAGCCGCCCTTAAAACAGCTGTCTGTAGCCGCCCATTATGGGTCAGACGCTTCTGCCTGTTGGTCTGCGAGAGGTATTTTATTTCCCTCCTACCCTCCATATCTGGCGAGCTTTCCCCTATCCGCCACCTGGGGACGCATCACCTAGCGGTTACAGGCTCCGCCGAAGAATTTTTGTGTAATAATATATTTGTATGATAATTTATATACAAGGTGTACCAGAGCTAGCAGCAGAAATTTGGCTGGTAGGTTCCTGACCATGTTATGAGTCTAAAATGTTCAAGCAACCATGGCCTAATATCAATAGTTATGAAGATATGTAATATCAAATTTTTTTTTTCAATATTTCTTACTTATTTTTTGCAAAAAATTGAACTATCATTACAGTATCTTATGTCGATTATGAAAAATTCATTCGCTTTAATACAAGTCGAATAAAATGATAAAAAAAACCTTTCAAAAATTGAGAAAAGTCATTTTTACGAGGTTTTTATCATTTTATTTAAGTTGTATTTAAGCAAATGAATTTTTCGTAATCGATATAAGTTACTGTAATGATTGTTCAACTTATTGCAAAAAGTTAGAAATATTGCAAACAATGCAAACTTTGATATTGCATATCTCTATAACTATTGATATTAGGTCATGTTTGCTTGAACATTTAACACTCATAACATAGTCAGGAATCTATCGGCCAAGTTACTGCTGCTAGCTCTGGTACACCCTGCATAATGTATAATAATGTATAATATATTTATAATAATTTTCTATAAAAATATAAATAAACCAAGTAATAATAATTTCCAAGTAATAAACCATAATTTCCTATAAAAATATAAATAAACCAAGCAACCGAAGAAATTTTATTAAAATGTAATTAACTTCTGACTAGAATTTCTGTAAAAATATTTTTTATAGATAGAACACATTTTTTAAAGTACATATATTATACATAGGAAGCATCTTAATTGTTGGTTTTATGATGACTCTGAACCCGAGGCCAATAATGGTCGAGTCACGAAATTTATATAGTAAAGTAGGTATATTTTTTGTAGAATTTCATTAAAAATCTTTTTGATGTGCTGACCTGAATACAGCATAGTCATCACGGATGGAGGACAAGTTAGTACGAAGTGAACATTATGATTGAGGAAAATCCTTATTGCAATGTTCAAATCGAAATGTACAGTTTTTAAAGCACTTAAAAGTTAAATGTCAATTAGTTTCAATGCCGATTATTATTTCCAATTTATTATTATTTCCAATTGGAAATAATATTTCCTGGCGTATCCTAGTGTAATACAAGTATTCGGATGAATTTCATTACACATAATAAAAGTATATTGCTCCCAAAATTCCGTAAAATCAATTGTAGATTTTCTCATTAGCGACATCTGTGGGGATTTAGGGGAATGAAAATGGCTTTGTACAGGCCGCATGGAAAAGGCGCTTACAACTCATATATGAAAGCTTCACGCAATTTGAACATATATACAACTTCCAAAAAATGAATAAGCATGGTATATTCTATCATGGGTGGAAATGGCGAATGTTACAATTGTGTAAAGTGATCACTTAAGCCAACCAAAAGACAGGTCATAAGTCCTGTTACACCCAAATGACTTCTATACCTACTTTCCCATAATTAATACAGTTTCGTCTCTGTGAGATATCTATAATATACACTAGCCGATTATTAGAAGTTTATTAGCACTATGCTGACAGTTGCTATTTTAACAATAATTTAAAGTTGAAAATAAAGCATTCTCGTTCTTTTCTTTGTATATTTTTTGTTTAGTTGTAAAAATAACACATTTTTACATCTAGTAATTAAAACATAAATTAATATAGCAAAATAAACATAAATATATAATATAATACATAAATAATCATAAATATAAACACATGTTCACGTCTGGCACAAAGTTAAGAAATTTAAAAAATAAAATAAACTTGAAACAACATAAAGTGGTCATACATTAAACTTACTTTTCACACATTTTGCACTTAACCTACGAAAAGTAGTGATTTTTATTTTTTTTTAATTTAAGACCTTTATAGTACCTTTTTTTTGTGGTCCTGCCAGTTTCGTTTGTGCAGGCCTAAAATCCCCCCACTTCCCGTAGGATAATTGTGGACCTCGAAATTGTATTTCATATTTTTATGCATGTACATTGAAACTAATTGTTTTTTTATTTTATGGATGAAGACTAGGACATTTTGTATAATTTGTTGCCTAATTGTCATTACCTTTAGTTGCTTTCGTTACATATTTTTTAAATGTTTTTATTTATTTGTTACATATTTTATATATATATTTTTTTTTTATACTTGTGTTAGTTTTTATATTTGTTTTAGTTCTCATGGCTCTGTTTTGAATTTTTAATTTTTTTTCCTTCTCCGTTTCATTTCCCAAAAATAGTATTGTGTGGTATGAGGGTCCGGTATTGGCGGCGTCAATTCGCACGTTTATTCCGTGATAGGTTTCTCCCGCGACCGCGCGTCTTCCCGAGCAAGCCCGTCAACCTGGAACGTCCGCGTCCGAATATATGAGATGGGTCATTCATGAACTCTTTTTCCCTTTCGAAATCGAAAAATCGAGTTAATTTAACTCGATTTTTTATCCGCCGATGGTCATCCGACGTGGAACCAGAATGACCCTAGCTAGGGCTGCATCAACTGTCATTGCCTATTTATGGTCAATTATCCCAGCGTTTCCCAACCTTTTTTGGCTCGCGTACCACTTGGTGGTACATCACGCGTAATTGTACCACTTCGTAAAAATGATGGAATTTCGAGAGATTTGTTATTCTACTTGCATTATATATTTTAAAGGGTGACTATATTTTCCAAAACTCGATTTGTTTATGTTTAAAAAAAATACCGAAGGTTTCATTTTTTCTGGTAAAAATGAGACATGTGAACTTTACATATCACAATATTTCTTTTCTCATTTCCGAAGCTCATTTCTTGTCGAAATTCAAAACCAGGATATTTAAATTATTTTTTTTAACAATTAATTTGATTGTGTAAAAAAAATGAAATGCGCGCAGGCAATTTTTTCCAAAAATCAACATAGGCAGGAATCTACCGTCCAAGTTTCTGCTACTAGCTCTGGTACACCCTGCATATATCGAGATACATTCACCTAGTAAGCGTGTTGCTACTGCACATATACATACTGGCATACTGTACATATACATATAGTACATACTATACATAACACTGTTCTGATTCTCAGACTTGCTGCAGAGCAGTGATAAAGAAATTATTTCATTAAAATACGCTAATTTCCTGATGATGTACTCGTAGTTAACAGATTTGCATAATATTATACTGCGGGACAAGCACATATAATTTCGCGTCTGCTTCTTCTCTCACGGTACTCATCTGTGTATTCGTGGTATTTAATTATGTCAAAAAAGTGGTACGCATAAAATACGATAACCGGCCATAACGTCGGTAAAATAGTTCATATATAACATTATATTTAATTCGAAATTCGCGTCGTAATTTTATTTTCAATGGGCCAGCGGGTTTTAAATTAAAATTGCTTTTTTTGTACAAAATAATGTAGATGGTCGGATAAAAATGTGTAAATATTCAGAATATTTTGAGTTTGTTCAAATCTTTCAGAACAGTGCTGGATTTATGTCACAGAGACATTATTAAAGTATATTGCTCTCAAAATTCCGTAAAAAATTAATGTAGATTTTCTCATTAGCGACATCTGTGGGGATTTAGGGGAATGAAAATGGCTTTGTACAGGCCGCATGGAAAAGGCGCTTACAACTCATATATGAAAGCTTTCCACGCAATTTGAACATATATACAACTTCCAAAAAAAATGAATAAGCATGGTATATTCTATCATGGGTGGAAATGGCGAATGTTACAATTGTGTAAAGTGATCACTTAAGCCAACCATAAAAAGACAGGTCATAAGTCCTGTGTACACCCAAATTACTTCTATACCTACTTTCCCATAATTAATACAGTTTCGTCTCTGTGAGATATCTATAATATACACTAATTGTGTAAATATTCATTTAGTACTTAGTTTAGTTTACCAGTGATATAAATAGCCTTAAATACTGTCACGTGTCGTTGCTGCAGGAAGAGCTGGGATTAAATAATGGATTTATTAATTACGGTGTAATTAATTAAACTAACTTACAAAGTCACTAATCACTATTAAATGTAACGCTATTACTTATTATCACTCGTAAATATACAACTAATTCACTATTCATTAGAATATTCCATCAATTTCCGCACTTATTAATTTCGCTTCGGTTTTATTTCGCTACGTAAGAACTTTCTAGAATCGCTGTCGAACTACCGCTCGCTCTGCACCCTGGCTTCTCGCCGCTACCGCTCGCTTGGCTCGCTGAAACGCTGCTCGCGGCCACCTTCGCTTTGTTATCGCCTGTCAACGCGCACGGAAAACAACTGACTCCTTACTCCCGTGTGTCGTATTTATATTGGATAATGCTGTTATCCAGACGTTTCCAGTATTTGCTAGCAATTTTTCTTAAATTCCAGGTGTTCCTGGAATGTTACAGACGATCCTCGAAAGTTGGAGTTAATTCCAGGTCCTTCGGTAGTATTGTGCCAATTTCAAACAACTGTCACTTGACAGAAGTGCATGATTCTTTTTAGCCTCGTTACAATACGTTTGATAAGGAAATACCAGCGGCGTGCAGTCAGTACTGCGAAATGGGCTGTAGTTTGACTAGAATTTCTGGGAAATAAAATACGTTTCTGCTAATATTCTTGTCACCGTCATTGTTATATTTTTCAGATTTTAATACTTCGTAATATTCTGTCAAACAAATATTGAATTTCACTTCTTTTCTAAATAACATAACACATTACTTGCGCTTCAGTATAGCTTCAAAAATACATAATTTTAAACCAATTAAATTAACTATCACTGAGTTAAGGTTGTTATTACGGTCGTTAGACATACTTAACTGTAACTGTTTGCGGATATTTTATACGAACCGCATGTTTTTCCGAGAAAAGATTCTCGACGTTTCGTTGAATTCTTATTCAACCTTTACCCACGGAGGTAGAGGGCGGACTGATTACTGCTTCCGAGGGCGTAAATTATATGCACTTTGTTGTGGAGTGTTCACTTCTTCTACGATAGAGGTCACCAGTGTGCAATATGTACTAGTTGCGTCGGCGGACTTTACTGCGTCTCTCAAAGGTTGAATCAATGTTGTAAGAACAGGGCGCCAAATCAATATATATATATATATATATATATATAAAGAAACCCGTGTCGTTTCAAAATAGGCACGTCGACTGTGTCGTTGAATCTAGGAGGTTCCGGAAAAACCTTCTCTAGAAAGTTCTGGAAGGAGAAGGTTCTAGAAAATTCTATAAGGTTCTAAACTGGGTGGCGGAATGTGTCGGTGTGTCTAGAAGGTTCTGTACATTCGATAAATGTTTTGAAAGTTCTTGAAGGGGAATGTTCTAAAGGTTCGCGAAAGTTCTATGACAATCCAAGCAGTGTACTAAAAATCTACGCGTGCGAAGCCTTTTGTTGTCGAAGATTTTTGTCTTGTCCAATCTGATGATATCTGATATTACAGGATAAAATTCCTTATACAATCAATTAAGGGATATGAGAGCAAATGTAGCGACAATCCACTGAGGTGTTTTCGAGATAAATACGAAAAACTTGAAAAACTACGCAAGAAATTTTTCCTGGAATCTATGAAACCTACATCTTAATGGAAATAAGTTTTTAAAAACAATTTCCACCTCAGTATTCGTTTTATATAAGCAGTTGTGTAAATAAATTTAAATATTTCAATTCTGGGTATTGCTGTGTTAGCCACGAAATACATTGCAAAGCATCGCTCCTCTTGCTATTTACATAATTGGATAGTGCTGATGTCTTTGTCATGTTGTTTCAGCTTAAAATCGACATCAATAGGGTAATTTAACTTTTTTTTTTAATAAAAAAGTTTTAACTTTGGTTTAGAAAATACGTTTATGAAAAATATTTTATTTTAAAATGTATATTAACATTAAAAAACGATTTTGAAAAACGCGATTGTAAACTCCCGCCAAAACGCTTATTTTCACAAGTGACGTTTGGCATGTGTTTTTATGTCATATGACGTCTAACACGTAACGGCAAATTCGCGTTACAAAACAAGCCGGCTTTTTCGAATAGTGTGTCGATCATGTCAGGGAAAAAGTCTTGTAGATATTATCATCATCATCATTCTTGGACTACAACCCTTGGTGGGTCTTGGCCTCCTCAATAATTTTCCTCCACTCATCTTGTTCTAGTGTCAGCTCTCTCTAAGGCAGAGATATCTTTGAGGACGTTGTCACTCCATCTTAGTTTTGGCCTTCCTAAGCTCCTTCGCCCTGTTGGCCTTGAGTTTAGCAGGGACTTTGGTGCTTGATGCTCGGGCATTCTCTCCACATGACCCAGCCACCGAAGTCTTTCCAGTTTTATAAATTTTGTGACGTTTGGCTCCTTAAATAGAGTATAGAGCTCATTGTCGTAACGTCTGCGCCAAAGTCAATTTTCTAGAACCCGTCCGAAGATACGCCTCAAAATTTTCCTTTCAAAAACGTCCAGTGCTCACTCATTCCTCTTAATTAGTACAGCACTGGCCTAATAAGCGTTTTGTACACTAATATCTTGGTGTTTCTGGACAGCAGTCTGGATTTTATCTGCTTTTGTAGGCGGAAAAAACAGCGATTTGCGCTCACTATGCGTTTCTAGATCTCCTCTGTAGTATTGTTGTTGCTTGTTATCAGGGATCCTAGGTATGTAAATCTTGGTACCGTTTCAAAATTTTGACTTCCACACGAGAGAGTTGGGATTTGTTGGGTGCATCCTACGGCCACGTATTTGGTCTTCTGCTGGTTTACTATGAGACCCATGTTTTTGTAGATATTATATGGTACCCAAATGTAGAAATTCATTCCTGAAAACTGAAAAATGAATCCAAAATTGAAGCGTCAATTTTCGGTAAGTTGTCGGATTTTCCTTGTGAAAATCCATCCTCCATTATTTTAAATTGTTCTTAGATAGTTATTTTATTAAAATAGGTCACAATCATGGCATAATCCATAAAAAAAACTATGCGTACACCAGTTAAAACAAAGCGAGACGAACGGTTATCATAGAAACGAAACAAATTACAGTGACAAACACCATAGATCACGTATTCTAGCCAAACAACATCACGACCAATCACATCGCGTTTTAATGGAATCGTATTTTTTAAGATTTTTATTATAAAAATTATGAATGAAAACATTATCCCACACCATCCATACGGAGTTACAAAATATTTTTTTTTTTCTGAATCTATTTCACATATTTTCATAGATATATGTAAAATTTTAAATTGCCCTATTCTTACTTTGTCACGTGAATAACTTTGGGGGTTGATGGGTTGGAGTATATATTGCTGCCTTTGTTTAAATAGTGATATGGAAATAATATTTTGAAGGAATATAGCTATATTTCCTATAAAATCTCGAGTACAGTACATTAAAAAATTAGTAATCATCGGTGACTGCATTCAAAACATTTTTTTAAATTATTTTTTTGGATGCCTTTGCTGTTATATCTTTTTTTATATTTATTTATTTTATTTATTAAGAATCCAAATTTACATAGATGTGCAATGTATGTATATAATCAATCAATCAATCAATTAGCCCTTTATCCTGAACTTAGATTTTTGTGTAAGATAAAATGCTTTCCCTGTTTAAAGAATATCTCTAAGTTCAGTGTGCCTTTTGGCAAAGGCCTCCTCCAACAATTTCCATTGAGTTCTATCCCTGGCGACCCTTCTCCAGAAAGGGCCTGCTGTTAATTTTAGTTCATCCTCCCATCTCTTGGGCTGTCTTCCCCTTTTCCTTTTCCCATCTCTGGGGTACCAGCATGTAACAATTTTACTCCACTTTTCCTGAGTGCTCCTTAGCATATGGCCTGTCCATCTCCATTTCAGTTGGTCTATCTTCGTTAGTACATCCATAACCTTCGTTTTGGCTCTTATAAAGGTGCTTTGTTTCTTTTCTTGCTTCTTGATACCTGTCATGCTTCTCTCCATCGCTCTTTGGCATCCTTGCAGCATGGCAAAATTATATATATGTATATAATACATATATATAATTTTTTTACTTGAATTTTTGGAATCGCCACTCAACTAGCCCTTGGGCGCGTTCCCGAGTGTCGGTGTAATTTTGCAGCTGCGTAACAGTTATTTTGTTATTAAGTTAACTTGAAGTTATTTTAAATTATATTTCAGATATAAAATGCATAATAACAGATAAAAACATGAAATAAATAATAAAAAAATATTTAAAAAATAAAAAAGAGAGAAAAGAAGAGAAAAACAAAATAAGAAAATCGATAAGTAAACACAATAAACATAAAAGGTAAACAATAGTATAAAATTAATTTTTGCAGCTTTAGAGCAGTTGCATTATAATATATATAATTATAAATAAGATATATAAGAAAGAAAATATAGTAATGATCTAGTTAAAAAGCAATCATATATTAATGTATATTATAGATATCTCACAGAGACGAAACTGTATTAATTATGGGAAAGTAGGTATAGAAGTCATTTGGGTGTAATAGGACTTATGACCTATTACCTAAGATAGGTCATAAGTCCTATTACACCCAAATGACTTCTATACCTACTTTCCCATAATTAATACAGTTTCGTCTCTGTGAGATATCTATAATATACATTAATTGATTAATAATGTCTCTATGACATAAATCCAGCACTGTTCTGAAAGATTTGAACAAACTCAAAATATTCTGAGCAATTATATATACGAGAACAAATTAAACTACTATAAGATATAAATCGATAATAAGTAAAAAGCGATAATATGCATAACAACAAAAAAATAATCTAAACATAACTGTGCTACATTGTCGCCTGTAGATCATAGATGACAAATGGGGCATATATGGCTTTTCTTAAGTAGTCACCTATACTTAAATCGCATTTCTATTAATTCTCCTAGTTCTGTAACACAAGAAACTGGTAATAAATAACATCGAGGAACACCAGACCTCCTGCTCCGAACTAGTTTATGTCCTAGCGACACTGCATATTGAATAAATAAACACAATACACTGTGTTACTTTATATTATAATGTAATTAAATTTGCATTACAGTCGAGTTCTAACGCGAATTGATTGGGTCCCGTGATATATTCGTCTGCCTGCGCGGCGGCCATTACATATTCCGCAAACCGCTAGCGTACATTATAAATCTTTTTATTTTCACTTTCTCATTCAATAATAATTATACGAATTAGTTTATTTAAAAAAAGCGCGCCGTACGGAACGTCTGATACAGTAATTGAATATTTTCGCTCGGCCAGAAATCTCATTGTTTTGGCTCGCCAACAAAGAGACCACACTCGCTTGTATTTTTTGCTACCATAATCGCCGGTGATTTGGGATTCTCCGCTTTTGCGTTCCACCTATTAGGCGTTGGATACGTACGTCGAATGAACTAATTAGACTAAGAAGAAGAGGAAAAATAAAACATCACCGCGCGACGGGAGAAAAAAATGAATACCGCTAAAATCGACCGCATTCCGCGTTTGAAATAATCTTTTTATTAGCGAATTTTTGGAAAGAAATTAATACGGAAACTGTAAAAGAGATTGTAGATATTAGGCATGTCGAGTGGAAATGTTTTACGAATGCATATAGGAGATGTAATTACATATAGATGTGAGAAACGATATTATATTTATTTTAGTGTCAATAAATAATAATTTATTGATGCTAATGAATGTAAAATATTTTCTGATTAATTTACAATAAAATGTGTTAAAAATTTACCTATTCGCCACACAATAAGAATTATGAATATCTACTTTTGTCGCATTGAGTGTACAAATTTTTTTATAATTTTTATTTTATTTAACAAAACATTACATTAAATTACATTACAACTATAATTATACAATAATAATTTATCATACAATCATATGATAAAATATGTAACTACCCAACTAGGCTGGCATGTTTTAGGGCGAGTTACATATTTCATTTTAAAACACAATATTCGAATATAGGTACTCATTAGTATATATAATTAATTAATGTTTTAAAGTTCAAGTAAATAAGTACATTAAAATTAAAATTAAAATTAAAGTATTCATTAAGGCCCTTTAAGGGCGTTAATGAAGGGTTTAAAAGCTGACGAAACAGTTTGTAATTTTTAATATTCATATATAAAACGACATAAGTTCGTAACACCCAACATTTTACAGAAAAAGGTCAGAAATATCGAGAGAAAAAAACGCAAACTTTCAAGTCACGAATCTCCGTTATTTTCGACATTTCACCCAAATCGTAAAGAACATTTTCTATTCAAATTTAGATTCTTTCACCTTTTTGTGTAATACTTACGCTAAATATAACATATTTTAAACAAAAACATTTTGCTTATAATGTGCGATTTAAATTTTTATCGTCTTTTTATCGAAGCAGGCAGTTTCTAAAAATAACTAAACGTGGTTAATTTCGGCGACATCACGTTACGACGGCGCGATTATAATATTATTCAATTCGATGATCAAAAATGACGACAAGATGTCCGGCAGAGTTGGGCAACCGTTTCTGGTGCTAACGGCTAATGACCACGTTAATTTTTTATGCTAACGTTTCCACACCGACGGTTTGAAAACGTAACATGTTCTTCGCGCGGGAAAATTTCCATAAAATGGCTGACCCAATTTTTTCCCTCGTGACGCGTCCGACCCGCGTGCGACCGGTATTTTGATCTTGCGTTTAATACGCGTCGATTCCGCTCTTGGAAATAAAGCCGCGCACATTTTTACGCGAGAATTTATGCGCGCATCGAAGTTTTTAACCCTTAAATGCATATTATAATTTCATTACACACAATAAAGTATATTGCTCCCAAAATTCCGTAAAAATATATGTAGATTTTCTCATTAGCGACATCTGTGGGGATTTAGGGGAATGAAAATGGCTTTGTACAGGCCGCATGGAAAAGGCACTTACAACTCATATATGAAAGCTTTCTACGCAATTTGAACATATATACAACTTCCAAAAAATGAATAAGCATGGTATATTCTATCATGGGTGGAAATGGCGAATGTTACAATTGTGTAAAGTGATCACTTAAGCCAACCATAAAAAGACAGGTCATAAGTCCTGTGTACACCCAAATGACTTCTATACCTACTTTCCCATAATTAATACAGTTTCGTCTCTGTGAGATATCTATAATATACACTAATCACACAAAATATTTGTCATTCTTTATATCGATCCTTGTAAAAGTATTCCTCAGTCATTGAATTTTAAAAAAATAAAAATTTTGTCCATGCCCAAACGGCCATTTTTTACTAAACTATCAAATTATAGAAAAACTCGACGTCTTTATCGAGAAGCGAAGTAAGCCGTATTCGATCTAAAGAAATCTTGATTATTTGACAGATTTATTACCCAGAAAAATATAAAACGAGCAGGTATGTTTATCAATTTTGTATTCAAGCAATTATTTTTAACTTTTTTATACTAAATGCACAGGAAGTAATGCATTAATTTAGTATTAAATGCATGTGGTGCCGAAAAGGGCACATGGTAATTTTTTAAATAATAAATGAAAAAATAAAACAATGATTTTTTTACTATTTTTTCCTTAGTCTACGGGTGAAGCTCTATAAAATATATTTTTTCATACAAAAATCAGACTTCATGCATTTAAGGGTTAAACTGCAAAATAATAATTGACATGTATGCGTGTGTGTGCATGTGTGCGTCTAATTTCTTAGATCGGCGTTTCTCAAATGGTGTTCCCTGGATCCCTAGGTTCCGCGAGATAAAGTTCTGGAGAAAAAACATACTCATTTTACTTTACAAAATAAAAAAATGCGTCTTCGCTGACTAACCACCGCGCATCCGCAGGGGCAGGCAGAGAAGACAGAACGCCATATTCTCATATTTATTTATTTTATTTTATTTTATTTTTACTTGGGAAACATACAGTACAATTTTTTTTTTTTTATATATAATATCAAAAAAAATATTCGTGAGTATGACCAGTAAAGTTTCCTCGAATCTGGTAAAAAAAAACTAAATAAAAAACAATGATAAAGAATATGTGATAAATAATAAATATTTCAAAGATTTAAATTATGATAATGCTTAAAATGGGAGGGGTGGGGATTTGTATCTTGGCGCACCACTTTTGCTTCGGCTGCATTCATACATCTTCTCATGAAAGCTCTACGGTTGTTGAGGATTTTAACAGGGCCATCCTCCAATATTTGCCAGGTCTTTCGCAGACGCCCTCTATTCCTGTTGCCTTGCCCTGTATATTTTCTTAACCGTCTTTCCTCGCTCATGCGTTCTACGTGACCAAACCATCTCAGCACTCCTTTCTTTATTCTATCTACCACACTGCAGCCAGCATTACATTCACTTCTAATTTGTTCATTGCTCATTCTATCAACCAAAGATTTCCACACAAGAGCCCTAGTGACCGCATTTCCACCGCATTCAGTCTGCTTTCATTCCTTTTTTACCAATTCCAGGATTCACTTACATACATCAAAGTTGGCGCTAGAACGCCATTATATAACGCTAGTGTTTCTTCTTTTGACAGGTTTCAGAGCACCATTTATTTTGTTACACAGTCACTCTCCTTTCGATATCGTTCTCAGCCTTGCCGTCTCTACTAAACAATCTTCCCAAGTACACAAACTCATTCACTTGTTCTAAGCATCCGTTGTTTACAATTACATCACAATTGTCATTCTTTCTTCTCTCTCGAACACCATCACTTTCGATTTGATGACATTCATCAGAAGTTCACTCTGCATGCATACATCGGACATCCTGGATACCAGGCACTGCAGGTCAGCTTCACTGTTAATAATAAAACATTATAAATGAAGACTATGCCCATTATCCCAATTACAAGTGTCTTCGGCACGCTCTAGTAACATGTATTTTTGCATTTAAGTATATTTTACACGTACATTTATCTATGTGTATTGTATATTTAGTGTTTGAATGTAGTGCAATTATATAAGAATATGTAAATAAATAAATGATTTAATGAATCTATAGGTTCAGGTCATCGTTTAGAAAATGGATGTTGTGTATGAGTGAGTTTTTGAACGATGATAAGGTATCTGCAAGCATATCAGCATCAATGTTAGGGTCAGCACAATACATATTATATTTGCGACACAACCTTGTGATGGGAGAAAAGTAACCAACATTATCAGTGTGCTAGCTTATTCTAAAGAACTCCGGGTTTCTTTTACGGGGTTTAACAAGCGAATTTATGTCAGATAGAGAAAACGAATCAATAACTCCACTGAGAATCTTATGTAGCACAACGAGATCGGATATTTTACGTCGGGACTCAAGTTGATGCACCTTGAAAAAGGCAAGTCGATCTTCGTAGCTGTGAAGGTTATTGTGTTGACCAGCTTTGTATGAAAAAATGCGTAGAAACTTTTTCTGCACTCTCTCGATTCTCGTGACCAAATAACTGACGAATATTCCAATATGCTTCGTACTAGTGATGTGTAGAGAATATTTAGACTTTGAGGATCCTGGATACCAGGCACTGCAGATCAGCTTCACTGTTAGCCACTAATACTGCATCGTCTGCGTATAGTAGGCAGGATATGGTGAGTCCGTCTATTCAGTTCTTTCATACAATTGTCCATATACAGATTGAAAAGCCATAATAACATTGCGCACCCCTGTTTGACACCTTTTGTAATATCAAACCACGGTGTGAACGCACCATTAATTCTCAATTGGGCAAAAATGAATTGAAAGGTGAAAAATCAAAATAAATAAAAAATTAAGAAGAATTTTCCAAATAAGGACAATAATACTTTCTGCTCATTAAAATGAATGTCGCAATTATTTCTTTGAAAAAACACCGCAATTATCATTTAAGAGTATTAATTAAGAGTAAAATATGTAATTAAACAGGATTAATTAAATAGTTTTTTGAAAGTAAGACCTTACATTTCTTTCTTGCCGGGACGGCTGCACGCGTTTGTTTATGGAACATCAAAGAGAACCGAACTTGTTGTCTCCCTTCTATTTAATTTAATTAAAAAATGATCAGGAAAAATTATCGCATTTGTTTTGTGCTGCAGTAAAAATATTTTTTAGATTCTACAAAATTTAAATGGGCCCATGAAACTATGCCTTAAGTGTTCGCTTCACCGTATCTTTTTGTATCTAGGCAATTCTACGTACTCAATTGATATTGATATTCATAAAATAAACACTTAAATATTTTCTCCGAAGTGCGAAATTCTTATGGAAAAAAAAGGGCATCATTGGGGACTGCTGGCGTAAGTGAAAACTTAAAACTATGAATAACTAATATCAATAGTTAAGGAGATATGCGACATCAAAGTTTGCATTTTTATTTCAATATTTCTGACTTATTTTTGTACAACATTGGACTATCATTACAGTAACTTATATCGAATACGAAAAATTCATTCCCTTTAATACAAGTCAAATAAAAAAATAAAAACCTTCGAATTCCAATTGGAATTTTTTCAGGATTTTTTAATTTTATTTAACCTGTATTGAAACGAATGAATTTTTCGTAATCGATATGAGTTACTGTAATGATAGTCCAACGTTTTACAAAAAATAAGTCAGAAATATTGAAAAAAAAATGTAAACTTTGATGTCGCATATCTCCATAACTATTGATATTAGGTCAAAATAGCTTGAACATTTTCGACTCATAATCAAAACAGGAATATAGCCCTGCGAGGTTATTAATGTTTTACAAATAACCCTGTAGTTTGTTTATTAATCAAAACCTATGATGGGCTGCGCAAGCCCAGTACAGAATATAAATATAACTTATTGACAAAATAATTAATAAACATTTATATTATTTATACATAATATTAGCATGTACAATAATTTAAATGAACTGAATTTTCAACATTTTTATTGTTTACATCATTATTATCACTGATTTCAATAATACTTAGGTTATTCGTATTATCATCATATAATTTATGTTAATATTACATATTAATCATTTCATTATATTCAACAAAGGACACAATAAGCTTTTTTCCTTATTTTTATTAGTATGTGTAAGCCGTGCGTACGACGCACGTTGTTTCGTTGTGTTTGGTATTTATACCCGTAAACACCAACACAAGTAAACAAAGTGCGTCGTACGCACGGCTTACATATACTAATTAGATTGTCTTTCTTAAATGAAAAGATCTAACTGAAGTAAGAAACAAAAATGTCGATTGGAACTTACGTAAACATCTTGTAAAAACCGCATGGATCGTCGTTTTATATTTTACAGTTCTGAGTTTTCGATCGTTGGACATAGTGCCTCATTCAATTTAATTCCAAATTCAATTTACCAATCCAAAAATCGCCAAACCCGCCTAAAGAAGTTTTCACTTCAAAAATAGAAATCTCGAAATGCTACAAATAGGTGTCGCCTTATTTTCACATTTTTAAATAAAATGAGGTGCGGCGCTGTGAAATTGGATATTAAATTTTTATTTTATATTTTATCTACCCACGTTTCAATGAGGTGTTGAATAAGTAATAAACGCAACATTCCGTTGCGAGTTGATACGTCTGGGCGGAAATTGATATAAAATGTGTAATTTATGTATACTACGAAACCGTCACCGTGCTAGAAATAGCCGGTTCAAGGTCAGAGACTAGTTGTGACTAATTTGTGTAAGCATAACGAATGCACTGAGCTTTCTGCACATATTAATGCAACGGATAATGCATGTAATAAAAAAAATCACGCTACATGTACCAGAAATATGTATTATACCATCCTTTCGTACGATTTATTAACAAAATGTTATTAATATTAGTAGATAACCGCTAAAAATTACTTTTCGTCTACCGGTTTCGAGACGTACCCCGTCTCTTCGCCAGGACAACCACTACACTAGCACGTAAATACCACTACACACCACAACAATAGTATTATTTACACAACAAAACCTTCACAAAATACTCTTCACATGCGTGTTACTCTAACTAAAGGCCAACATGCACTTAGTTTCTTATCAAAAAGGATTTAGAATTTTAGTACAGAAAGGGTGGGTGGGTCTATGCGGGGTGTTGACAAGGATTTTACGTGGTAATTTTAAATCAAACAGAAGACTGTAGGGGAAATCTCGAAACCGGTAGACAAAAAAGTAATTTTTAGTGGTTATATACTAACATAAATAACCTTTTTGTTAAAATGCCTCACCACAAAGTTAATGCCTTTAATATTAATAATATTAATGATTTATTGGTCCGAGAAAAATATTCGGTTAAATAAATTAAATAAAAATTTCTCCTGCTTGAAAAGCGGTATTAACCATTTTACTATCAACGAATTTAAAAGGGATATGAAAATAGACGTTTAAAATGATTTTAAGCTTTTTAGCAATAAGATTTTCAATAGTTGAACTTAATTTAAAGTCTGTATTTCAATTTGTATTGATAATACCCTCAGCAAGACCAAACGCATCTCATAAAAATTAAAAATGTAGAACTAAAAAACAAATGTTTAATTTCCAAATGTGTGATTATGGAATTGTATAAACTTACTCCGAAAAAATAAATTCTACAAGTTCTTTTTGTTAATAAATTTTAAAGTAAGATAATTTTTAAATAAATGCCTCGAGTTCGAAAACAACACCCTGCTCTATAGCAGGGTGTTGTTTTCGAATAATATATAATTATATAATTTTATATAATTTTATAATATAATTTTCGAATAATCGTACCACTATAACTTGGCGTGCGAGAGAGGGCGTCCCTGTCGCGTAACAGAAGTTGTCAGGGCGTAAATTTATTACACAATATATAATGTACAGAATGTCCGGTGTCGTATTAAATACAGAAATTTGGTCGGGCAGCACTAAAGAAACCACGCAGTAATGGCGGCCGTTCTATCTGTCAAACTGTCAGACGGTAATATCGACCCATTATTCGTTTTTTTAGCTTCGCAAAAATTTAATACTTCATTGGCAATTGTTCTTGCACCATCCCGGACTGTTAAGGATGTTTTGGACATAATAATTCAGCGTATATTGGTAATCAAAATGTCACAGCTCCCGACGAAATACAAAATTGAACTAAATGGGGCGGGTTTTAGTTCCAAATTCGCCGCACGCCAAGTCACGTTGGGTAAGCAATACCCTAGCTACTCGGTGAAAAAACGAATTCTTTGTAAAAAATTAAATATATTAATTTTCAATTTCAGACTGATAATGCCGATTGTCACGGTGACATTAATAATTTGTAGTGACAAATATTTTATGCATTTATTTTTCTCTTCCGGTTTGTAATAAATATTTCCAGCAGTAACGATAAAATATGTTTTGTTTCATCCGTGTATATACGAGAGTAGCATAAGCAAGAGAGTGCCGGATATAACTCGAAGATCGCATTCTGTTGATATTTATTAACATTACAGAGTACATAAAAATTTTTAAACCCGAACTGCTATTTAAACTCGCGATAAGAAACTCACTATCCGTTGAAATACCTATATTATGTACACTTGGCTACAATCAATACAACGGATTATATTTTCGGGGCTTTTAAACGAGCGTATAAATATATATTTTTTAATTCAGAATATTTTGAGTGTGTCCAAAATTTACAAGAACATAATACTGGATTTAATCCCCAGGGGGACATCATTAATCAAGATACATATATTATAGATGTCTCACAGAGACGAAGCTATATTTTTATATGGGAAAGTAGGTACGGAAGTCTTTTTTGGTGTTCATCGAACTTACGACCTGTCGTATGGCTGGCTTAAGTGATCACTTTACACAATATAATGTTTACCATATCCACCCATGATAGACTACCACATCTGAGAACGAAGCGTCGGAAAACCTCCCAAAAGGTGGTCTGTTGACATAGTCCAGCAAGCAGGAAGGAACTGGATGCGAAGGGGGGAAACAGAGATGAGTGGAGGATAATGGAAGAGGCCCACATCCAGCAGTGGAGGGAAAAATGCTGCAGGAGATTATGTTAGCGTCTCATTAAAAATAAAATAAAAATACACCCAGGCTTGTGAAAATCACGCGCATTGAACCGAGAACCCCCGTTATTGGAAGTCAATATCACGCCCATTGGACCACAAAGTTCGTCTGCCTTTAAATCTGTTGTTTTACTATATTCTTACCGGTTCTAACATATTTCTTCGTGTTTTTACACACGAGTGCAAACATGTATAATTGCATCTCTATTATTTTTCTTTCTCTATGATCATGACCTCACTTAGGGTCAATCACGCCTTATAAACAAAACGGATGTTCATTTTTGAATATTATTGAAGTGAGTGACCGCGCCGCGGGCTTGCTAGGAATGGTTGTTTTAGAAAAAGGGACAATTATCTCGTTAGCACTCAATCATACAACCATTTGTTTGAATATCTTTACATTGTGCGGACTGTGCATCTCCTAATCACCCTATCGCGTTTCTCGCCCGTTAACCGTCAACTGTGTTATTTATTTACTAATGAAAAAAGTAGGTTTTAAAATTAACAAGCTCCATGTTACTGAATCCATTATTTTAAAAACGCCTATTAACATACTCGTAGTTACATGTCTGCATGTGAACGAGTACATAAACACGTTATTTTTTTAGAAACACTATTTTTTTAATAGGGCATGTTCAAATATAATATAAACAAACAGTGTTTGTTAACATCAATTTTGGAAAAAAATTAAAATTTACAAAAAACATTTTCATGTACTTACAGAGATCTTCCTCGCGACTCGTATATTTTGAATATTTGGACTCCTTTGACAATGCAATTTTTTTTAATCTATTTATTTTCCATATAATTTTTAGTATTTACTGTACTGTCCTTTCTACGCACTGTAACCAACCTTACATCTCAGTTTTTAGTTTAATCTTCCAAATCTACAGTTCTTTTTACCTTGGAGACAAATTTTTATGTATATTTAATGAAAATAAAAATTGAGTTACCTATTTAACATAAATTAGTCAAAAAAATCTTTTTAAAATTTGAAACAAATGCGCAATTTCAATGTAGCAGATGCAAGACAACAGATTTATCTTTACGAAATCGATTATTTTTGCAATATCGTATATCCCCATTTGTATTTCTTTTATCGAAACAGACAAAAAGTGTAGGTTAGGAGTTTTTTACGTTTACATTTTTGTATAGTTTTTTTAAGGTCATATACATTTTTACTATGCGACAGGGTTGGCAACAGTGTTTCTACGCCTATCCTTAATTTTCGATTTAAAGTGTTGAACTAAACCACTTTTTACTCCCTTTATATTAACTCGTGGCGTCTGCTTGCTTGCCGTCAACAAAAACTTTGGATCGATTTTTGACCCTTTTTCCGTGATCCAATCGAGCTGAAACTTGGCACAAGAATGGAAGTATCTTGACTTGTGACGAAGATCTAAAATTTTTCTTAAAAAAATAATAATTATAGTATAATTTCGAATTTTTAGAAATTTTATTGGTTTCTTCAAAATGGAATCATTAAAAAAGTTTGATTACGGCGGCCCGATATCGTCGCGAAATATTTTCTAAATTTGAATTACTCCGTCGGTATGCATAATAGGTACTTCACTACGAATGTCGAAAATCTAAATTGACTGACAAATGTTTTTAGAATTTAATCTTCAAAGCATGAAGTGTCTTATCAAAGCTCAAAACATGTGACATTTTAGAAATATATTAAATTACTGTAAGTTTAGTGTTATGATATATGTTTTAATTCGTCTTTAATTGTTGTTATATTTTACAAAGAAAGGGAGTATGATAAAAACTTGGTTTTTATGGATTACTTTTTTAACGCTAGTACTGAATAATCATCAAAAATATGTAGGTAGGTAAGTACTATTATTAAATTAATTAAATGAAATTAATCCCCCGTGTACGATGATACATTAAATATTAGGTCCTTACATACGAAATTGGCGTTTAGTATGGGAGGAAAATAAAGCCGATTTTTTAAAATTATAATACATTTATTTAATCAAAGTATGTACCATTGCTATCTATGCACTTTTGCCATCTCATAGGTAGTTCATCGATCCCTTTACTAAAAAAACCATTCGGACGGGAATCAATAAAATCTTTGAAGGCGGTTTGGACTGCCCCATCGGAGTTGAATTTTTTCCTTTGCAAGAAGTTATCCAAATTTCTAAAAAAATGATAATCTGTTGGGGCAAGGTCCGGAGAGTACGGTGGATGTCTTAGACATTCCAATTGAAGCTCCTCTAATTTGGTAGCCGTCTGTTGTGCAGTGTGTGGTCTAGCGTTATCATGAAGCAGCAGTGGCCTAGAGCGATTAACCAGCCTCGGTTGTTTAGCAGCTAGCTTTTCCATCATGGTTTACAGTTGCTGACAATAGATATCTGCCGTAATCGTCTGGCCAGATTTAAGAAAGCTGTAGTGAACGACACCAGCACTAGTCCACCAAACGCTCACAAGTAACTTTTTTGGAGTCAATTTTCGCTTGGAGCATGGTTTGGCTGGTCGGCAGGGTTCAGCCATTGCGATGAGCGCTTCCGATTATCGTACAGGATCCACTTTTCATCACAGGTAATGATTCGATTTAAAATCCCTTCATTATTGTGCAGGTTGAGTAATGCAACGCACGTTTGTTGATTTGCTTCACTCAATTCGTGAGGTACCCACCTTTCAAGCTTTTTCACCTTACCAATTTGCTTCAAGTGGATTAAAACAGTTTTATCACTAACACCGCAGCCTGCAGCTAACTCGGATGTGGTTTGCGATGGATCCGCTTCCACAATAGCCTTCAATTCTTCATTATCAACTTTGGTCTCCGGCCGTCCACGGGGTTTGTTCTGCAGGTCGAAATTTCCAGAACGAAAACGTTGGAACCAAAAACGCACTGTATTTTCTTTTGCGGCACCGTCACCATACCACCATCATTAATCCTTCAATCCGTTTCTGCAGCACTGGTGCCACGGTGGAACTCGTACTCGTAAATAACGCGATATTTCAAGTTTTTCATTTTGTAAACTGAGTGACGCAAAGGAAAAAACAATTGAGGAAAAAACAAATGAATTATAATTTTCAAAACACAAATACATGAGTAAATAGCTGTATATATTTGGATTTGGAATTCCTAACCAAAGAGAAGATATTTGAAATCAAATTTGCCAGTACGGCAAAACGCTAATTTCATATGTAAAGACCTAATATATCTTATTTAGTTTCATAACCGTTATCACCAATTACCTTTGATTCCATTCAATTTTTTCTCTCAGTGTATACGTTTTCGCTAATCTCGACTGGCTTACCATAAAAATAAATCACTCACTTAAAACGCAATCATTTATTTCTGCCGAATTTCCCCATTAATGGCGCGGCCAGAGGAAGAAACCAGTCGGGAATGAAGAATTTCTTTGACCTGCCACCTTTTAAATTTCTCGCGAAACATGTTGCGCGTATTAATGCCGGACCGACATAAGGGTCAAACCACCCGAAAATATTCCAACAATCCCGGAAGTATAGTAGAAAAATTCAATCGTACAATCTGGCACGTTTCCGGTGTGAACTACTCGACCATGTAATAACTGTTTAGGTTTTTATTTTATTTAGAATTATTAATTGTTAAACAGCTTTTTTTATACTAAGAAATGTAACATATGATAGGTATAATATATACTAATATTGAGCCAATTATATGAATTCAATTGAGGGTGTACCAGAGCTAGGTAAAATATACAGAAAAATCAAATTCACGAAAAAATATTAGGTTACTACTGGGATTCGAACCCAAGTCACCTCCTTTCCGGAGCCGGTGCTCTGACCACTAAGCTATAGCAACCCTCTATGTTTCCGCGAATACATCGACCTTTTACGTAGTTCTCATTTTTATTAATTGATTAATTTTTATTTTTGTCCACAGAGCAGTCCTCTTTTCTTGATACGGTAGTTCAAACTACTTTGCAATGCCACCGCTAGATGGACGCCAGAATTAACCGAATAATTCATTTTCGAATCCCAGTAGTAACCTAATATTTTTTCGTGAATTAGATTTTTCTGTTATGTTATGTTATGTTTATGTTAATTTATATAGCGCCATTTTTTTGTAAGAGACGCTTCAAGGGCGCTTTACAGGTGCGTGTCTTTCTAATTGATTAATTAATTTGGTTTTAAAATTTCACAGAACTTTGTTCTGAAAAATTACAACTTCACAAATATGAATATGTGTTCTTGAATATATGTAAAATATACTAACAAACATACCATCCCAAGTATACGATATAGCCCTGTCAATCAGAAAATACATGTAATTGCAATGTATTTTCCCACACTGCCGCATATTTATTTTTTTATTTTTTATTATTCATTATTAAATTTATACATATTTTCTATTATTACAGATCATGCCAAGCCTTATACAGCTTGTCGGCACGTTTCTTTTCCATTTTATTCCTTAAATACATTACATATTTAGTTTTATTTTATTTTATTTTCATTTATTGGTTTTCTTACAGCCATATAATTAATCAATCTTGAAAAAAAACAATAATTGATGTACAGAGTTTTGGGCCAATTACAAGAAAACACATATATACAATCGATAAAAAATAAGAAAAAACATGTCCAATAGTGAGTTTGTGTGAGTGTGTGTATTTGTGTGTTTATTTATTTATTTATTTATTTTGTTTTGGGAAAAGTTAACAGCAAAACAATCTTAAAAATTTTCCACTGAATTTAAAAATTTACTTTAACATACATTAATAGCGAATGGAGAGGGTGGAGAAGGAATGTGGGACGGGAGTAGAAGGGAAGATATAATGTACAAATTAGTTTGGGTGCGGTAGTGTAGATATTGTTTGTTTTATGTTTCTTATTGTTGCGTTGAAAATGTCAATGTGGTGATAGTTTGTGTTAAATGAATTTGTGGATCTGAACATAAAGGAGTTTTGTTTTGAGTTGGTCTTACAAAAGGGGAGATGATAGTTATAGGTATAATTTAAAAATATTAATATTATTAATATTTAAAGCATTAACTTTGTGGTTAGACATTATAACAGATTGTTAGTTAACTTTGTAAAAACCACTACCAGATCTTAGGTCTACCGGTTTCGAGACGTACCTACCCGTCTCTTCGTCAGGACCAACACTATACCACGACATACACAACACTACACACTTCAACCATAGTATTGTTACACTTCCACCAATAATTGATCACATGCGTGTTAGTCTTTTCAGGGACAAACACGCATTGATTAGCCTAATGGACCATCAGGGATCTACCGAAAGAGAGTGAGAGGGGGCGGGGTCTGAAGTGGGTGTTACCCCATCTTTTGTGAACATTAAATTAAACAAAGGGCTGAATGGAAAATTAATTTGGTTGTTAATTAGGGGTGCTCTATAATTCACCGCCTCCCTAATGTAAAAAATATCTAAATTATTCAATTTTAAACCTTTATTATTAGTATTTAATATTTTCACCCCTATTTGTGCGTCAAATTTATGATCATTTTCTATGAGTATCTTTCTATTCTTGACGTGCTCCGGTATTTTATTGAAGAGTCGTGGCGCTGTGTTCTCTGTTGTTCTTGCTCCGTAGAAGTTGTTTATTTTTTTCACATTATCTTCTTATCTCTCCTCCCACGCGAACACCTTGACACGTGGAGTTTCCCGAAATGCTCGGTTTTGCATTGCGCACCTGCATGACCTAGACCCCTTGGAATAAAAAGTGGTAGACTATGCATTGACCACCTGGCGTATCATACCATGACCAATGAGAAGAGGCGTGTTAACTGCTCCTCGCACGCCACTTCTACTCCCAGGTCTAAATTATAAAACGTTTAATCTCAATTTATGTGAGTTATACCTATCATCTTCAAGATGGTACAAATGGGAAAAAATCTATGAACTTTTTCCGTAGCGTATGCGCGTTACTTTTTTATGACGGTATAAGTCAGAAATGCGCAAAAGAAATGAATGTATATTAAATTAACAATATTTTTATATCCTACATTCTGAGAACATAATTACTGAATTTTGTCCACAGAGATATAATCATTAATTGAAATAAATTATAGAAGTCTCACAGAAACGAAGCTATTTATATATGAAACGTGTATGGAAGGCTTTTTAGGATGGCCCAGGGCTTACGACCTACGTGTGCTGCCGTAAGTGATCACTTTACACAATGCGAGGTTCACCGATTCCACCGTAATCCACACAAAACGATTCAGTCAAATAGCATTAAATAAAATTATTTTTCGCCTCATCTCACGTTTTTTGTTAGTATTAGGCAAACCCACGAAAATTGAAGTAATAATATTTAATTTTAAATAATTTTTTTTAATCTCTAAAGAAAAAAAAGTGATGTTTTCCTTTCCAAACCTTGTGACGGCTTTAACAATAAGGTAAAGTGTATATTTATAGTATGAATACTTTAAATGAAAATTAAATGATCGCTCAAGAAATAAAATCAAGAAAAAATAATAACATATAGTGGAAAGCAAATACAAAAAATATACTAAGATAAATATAATATAAAATAAAAATTTAAAAGGAAGTATATAACAAAAGCAGAAGCTTAACGAAAGCATAATATAATAAAAAATTTAAAAAATAATATAGAATAAAAAAAACAACTGAAATACAATCCAATTATTTAAGTCCAATTGACACACACTAGTAATCTTTCAATACACCTTTTAAAATATGTTTGAATATTATAAAGTTGGTGGCAAAATCGTCGAGTTGCTCGTATCCGTTTGCTAGTCTAGGAAGCCTTTGCAGTGGGGAATCAAAAACGTAGTTGGTAGCTGCAGTTTCCATGGCTTAACCTGCATGACTTAGGGCTTGTTCAGACACAGCGGGAACCGTGCCGTTTCAGAATCGCATGAAATCCGTGCGGGTCTCATTTACCTAGGTTTGTATGTGATCGTTCAGACACAACCGTGCGGTTAGTCAACCGCTGCGGTGCCCGCAACCCAACCGCTAGAAAATAGACCCGCACGGCGCCCGCACGATCCTATTACTATGGGGCCTTACGAGAGCGTTCAGTCGCGTTGCGGGCACCGCACGGTTCCATGTCACAACAGGAGCACGCGTGGATTATATTCTCTTTTCTATGGTTATGGATCGCTTTGACATTGAATTTTTTATTGATGAAGTGGAGAAAAGACCTGTAATATGGTAGAAAAGACCTGTAATAGTGTGAGGATTACTCAAATATGCCAAGAACAAAGCTTGGCAGGAGTTGGTGGAGATATTTGGAAATGGTGGAAAAAAAGAGTATTTTAGAGAAGTAGGTATTTATTCACCAAAAATGAACTGACAGAATGATATTTATGTGTCTTGCCATGGAAGACGGTCGTCGTTAACAAAGTAATGAGCGAATATATCTCTGATATTCAAAGATGGAGAACGGCACCAGAACTGTCAAACTGACGTTTATTTTCGCGCGCACAAATCGCTTATTAACCGCGGCTGTGTGAACAGATGACACAAATCGCATGTTTTGAAACGCGATTCTGAAACTTAACGGTTCCCGCTGTGTCTGAACAAGCCCTTATAGTTACGCGAGACGATACACACAGATTCTCTAAAGAAAAAAAAAATTGAATGCTTTTCTTCCCAAACCTCATCTTGTGACGTCTACAGAGCTATAGTCATCAGTATGACATAAAATGCCGTGTTTTATTTTTTCGTCAGAATAATTCTCTCTCCGGGATGTGAAATCGCAAAGGTCAGGAGACTTCGCGCGGCATCTCACCTCGAGAACAGAGAACGCGTCTTGCCGCGGCTCGACAGCTCCATCATGCTGGACCACGTGACGCGTGGGCGGTGATGTATCACTGGACCAAAAATAATGGCAGCAGATCGATCGTCCAGATGTTGAGAAACATTAAAAATAAAATAAAAGAGTTGAGTACTTTTTGCCAAACCTACATAAAAAAAAAACCACCGTGTTACTCAAGTTATTCGGCCGTATTCTGAAAATAGCAATTTGGGGATCTTAAGGTTGTTATTAATTTATTTATTTAAAGTATTCACAAGTTCACAGTACAATAAATCAAAGAAACATCTTGAAATATCCTACTGGAGCTCAATTATGAACGACTCAATATATACTGAATGTAATTTCAGATCTTAACGCTAATCTAGCCAATTGTATAAGAAATAAAAACAAGAGAAAAGTGAAATAAACAACTTTTCAAAGCAAGAAAACACTTTGTGGCTTGACATTATAAGAAATTTAAGAAAAATTAAATACTATGTTTTAAACCACTTAATTGCTATATATTTGTCAACTAGTTTCGGTTGGACTCAACCTTCTTCAGGACAATTACAATATAGACTAATCTAGGTACAGAAATTTATAAAGGAGGAAAGAAAAAGAGAGAGGGACAGAGTGTCAACTAGGTGGGGGGGAGGGAATGGGAGGAGTTAACTGAAGATAGAGGGAACAACTAATAATACAGGGCCAAAAATTTTACACAAAAACGAATTAGGTTTGCGACTTAACAATCTAGAAGCATTAGAAATTAATAAAGCTATCAATAATAATAGTCAAATAATAAATAAACAAATAAATTTATCTAATAGTCCGTTTTAAAGTTGTTCCCTCTATCTTCAGTTAACTCCTCCCATTCCCTCCCCCCCCACCTAGTTGACACTCTGTCCCTCTCTCTTTTTCTTTCCTCCTTTATAAATTTCTGTACCTAGATTAGTCTATATTGTAATGGTTCTGAAGAAGGTTGAGTCCAACCGAAACTAGTTGACAAATATATAGCAATTAAGTGGTTTAAAACATAGTATTCAATTTTTTCTTAAATTTCTTGAAATAAACAATATATGACAACAGCAATAAACAAAGTATGAAAATAGTAATAAAAGCAATAAATCAAAAGAAAACTGAAATAAACATTGGACATTGTAAAGCGGGTGAAAAATCGATTATAAAATTCCGTCCAAACAAACAAACAGACGAGGCTAACATAAGCGTGGGAAAAAATATTCTGAATGAAAAAAACTGGTCTAAATAGGAGTTTAAAAAATTGAAATGATATTTCAGGCGTATTCTAGTGTCATGCTTATAATTCGGAAGAATCTCATTACACATATAAAAGATATTGATAAAAAATTCCGATCACAAAAATACATATCTCATTTATTTTTAACGAAATTAAAATAAATTTAATTTAAATAATTATTATTAATGAAATTTAAAATGAATTAAATTTAATGTATATAATTATTACTGAAATTTAAAATAAATTAAATTTTAATAAATATTATTATTAAGTTCTGCGGGTTATCTATTTTTAAGTGTAACAGCTGTTTCGGCTTGCAAGGCCATTATCAAACAGTCATTGCTGTAAAATTCTCGATTACGTATAATTTTTTCCGTTTCTGCAGTTTCGTAACTGTATTATTATTTATGTATTTTATGTATATACCTACACCTAGTAAATATTCTGTTAGTGTCTAATAAAAAATAATTTAAAAATAATCTTGTGACTTGTTTAATAATACAAATTTGTTAGTGCATTTTTTAATTTTGTTTTTTTCTATTTTTGCAGGTAAGCCAAGCCATTTCCGTACGGCGTAAAATGATTATTCTATAAATACGTGAGTTATTTTTATTTATATTTTGTTCCGTACTGTATAAATTGGCCTTGCAAGCCGTAACAGCTGTAACACTTAAAAATAGATCACTTGTTCTAAGCATTCATTGTTTACAATTACATTACACTTAGTCACTCTTTCGTCTCTCTCGAATACCATCACTTTCGATTCGCTGACATTCATCATAAGATCACTCTGCATGCATACATCGGACATCCTGGATACCAGGCACTGCAGATCAGCTTCACTGTTATAGTAGGCAGGATATGGTGAGTCCATCCATTTTCGCTCCAACTTCTAGTTCCTTCAGTTCTTTCATACAATTATCCATATACAGGTTGAAAAGCCATGGTGACATTACGCATCCCTGTTTCTAATGATTATATATGTGGTATTATATCATGGGTGGAAATGGTGAACCTAACACTGTGTAAAGTGATAGGTCGTAACCCCTGTGAACATCCGAAGACTTCCATACCTACTGTCGCATAAAAAAATTATATAATTTCGTCTCTGTAGGACATCTACAATATATCTTGGTCGTCCATTAACTTTGACAGTACATAAACGAGGAAATTGAATATGTAAAACATAATTTACTCAAAACATAACATTACATTACTTGATTAATTATCAGTGGCGGCTAAAAATTATTAAATACCGCTAAACACGCCGGCAGCGGCGTTGTCGTCTTTGTCGCATTTGAATTAATCTGAAAAAAAAATTGTTTAGCATACCCGATTCCTTAAAAGTCAATGAAATCCATCCAATGACATTTATTTGTTATTTTGTTAAAAATAAACGAAATCCTCGATGGCCAAGGTCGCGTGACCTTCGGCTGACCGAAGGCGGCACGGTACGGTATTCTGAATAATATGTATGCACGTACATAACTTGCATACTCGAAGGAGAAAATTCCGGCACGCAGTATTCTACAATCTCTGTATTTATAAAAAAATATTAAGGCTGGACGTTCATTGCAAATGCACATTTCGGAATTTTTTTTTTACGAAAATTTGGGTTTTTATTATTCATTTATATCGGAATGTATACTCTAGACTGCAATTTTTTAGAGCAATAACTTAGACAGAACCTTTGTTATTATATAAAAGTAATAAACTGGACATTATTTACAATAATTGATTAAATATAAGCATTAATCGACAGGCCGCGGACAAAAAATCGTTTTTAGTGCCCTAGGCGGCGCTAATTTTTAATGAATATTCATATGTACGCATAATATGTTTTATAATTACGTCATTTATTGACACAATTCATACTTTGGAATTTTTATTTTTAAATATCAATTAAGGTGTTATTATTAAAAAAACAAACTTTTATTAAGTGAGTAAAGCCTCAAAATACGGGAATAAATAGAATATACTGTTTATAATCATCTTTTTATATAAATAAAAAGAGTTTTAAAATCAACAAAAAACGTAAAAATTTATTGCAAATATAAAACATTATAACTTTATTAATATTGAATATTTCTCGATTTCCTTAGTAAAAATTCTAGGTAATGAAATATACTTTATGCGTATAAAAAAACATATTACGCGTACATATAAATATTCATTAAAAATTAACGTCGCCTGGGTCACTAAAAATGATTTTTTGGCCGCGGCCTGTCGATTAATACTTATATTTTTTTAATTATTGTAAATAACGTCCAGTTTATTTCTTTTATATAATAACAAAGGTTCTATCTAAGTCATTTTCCTAAAAAAATTGCAGCCTAGAGTATACATTCTGATATAAATGAATAATAAAAATCCACATTTTCCTAAAAAAACCGCCGAAATATGCATTTGCAGTGAATGTGCCGTGCCGCCTTAAAGTCGTATTTTTGCAACGCGGCCAGAAACGTCGGCTTTGACAAACCGTCCGACTTATAACCCGAAAATTCCATTATCACCCGATGGCGGTGAAAATTTACGGTTATAATTATTTTACGAATGCATGTTGAATAAATTAACTATACATACATGCTGTCCGTCCGTTCCGTAGGGGTAGGCAGACATCTCGCGCTCGTTCCGCATCCGTACACCATCTTCGGTCGGTTTTAAGGCTTCCGTTAATGGCCACATGTTTTGCCTCTCATTTTTTTTACGCTTCAACGGTCCAATATACCAGGGATGGTAACCGAAACTATCGGATATCCGAAATAAAAAAATAAACCGTTATAAAAGTTTCGGATAAAAGCGAAGTCTAAATCTAAACGACTATTAAAACTACAATTAAGGTTAAAGTTTATTAATAAACATTTTGTAATGGTTTCATTACTTAGAAAAATTCATTAAGAACTATTTTTGTTATTATATAGTTACTTAGATTACAGTAAAAGTGTACCAAGATTTTATTACAATTTTAGATTTTTCTCTTTATCTTTAATACTCAAGCAATGCTTATGAAGACTGATTTATTATAAATTACTGTATTTTTGCAAATTGTAATAATTCCCATTAAAATAGAAGTTATTAATATTATTTTTGTTTATTATAATTTTGTTTTTGTAATTTTAGTTACATACCTTCATAGGTACCTACATAGCGCTTAAAGTGGTTGTAATAATAGTTATTTATTTGCCTGATTGTAAAAAACAATAATAATATAGACTAGAAATAAAAGTCAAATCTTGCTAGTTTTACTATTTTAGTATTTTACTTTTATAATTTTAAAATTCTAATATCCGTGACCGAAATTATCCGAAACTAGCGGATAATCCGAAATAATTTCATATCCGTAACCGTATCCGAAACCGGTATAATATTATTCCTATATCCGTATCCGTATCCAGATCCGAAATTTCATATCCATAACATCCCTGCAATATACCCAATTACAGAAGTGAAACAAATCACAAAACACCAAGGCTTGAGCAAATCACATAGATTGATTGTGACCTCACCGGAAATCGTAACCGGTGTGAGAAGCCAATATCCTCCTCCTGATGACGTTGAATAAGCATTCAACGAAACGTCGAGAATCGTTTCTCGGAAAAACATACGGTTCGTATAAAATATACAGTTAAATATGTCTATCAACCGTAATAACAACCTTAAATCTTTAATATATTGATTTTTGTACAAAAGATTATTGATATTAAAATATCCGCTTAATTTCTTGAATAGTGGCGGTTTTGCTTCAGAACCCCCATAAATGTTGCATTTTGAATACAGAAAACATTAAAACGCTTACTTTGCTACTCGTTTTTTATTTACTTCTATCTATTTCTATTTATTTCTAGCTTGTATTTAATATTTCCATATTTTTTGTATATAACTATGTAACGGGACACAATTATTAAGATATCTATTTACTCATTTAATATTCTGTTTACTTCTGTACTATTGCTTTAATTTTTTTTCTTTATTGCATTCTTATTCTACTGCTTGCTTACTTATTTATATTACTGTATTCGTAATAGACATAGAACAAAGGGGAAAATAAAGATACCAACTTTAAGAACCACCTTGGCACAACATCACTATACATACTTGGAAGTTAAATGGTACAAAACATTGTTGTCGTAAAAAAAATTTCAAGAGAGAAACTTTCCGAAATACAAACAGATTAAGAAATCCTTGATTTTGAGTAACGATGTTTTGTAACATTGCCCACATGTCTCAAATGGTTTCTGTATAATAACAATTACTGCTTCTAAATGGTTTCTGCTTTTGTACTTAAATTGGCTTGTAAATACTCCTCCCATAAGCTCGAAATTTTGGCTGATATAATGAGGAGTACCTATAATGTCATTAAAATGTAATAACATAGATTTAATTTATTAAAAAAAAAAACTCTATTACATATCTATCTACTGCATAAATAAATAAATAATAGTATATTATATATGGTGTATTTGTGTGCTATGTTATTTGTGAAAAAAATGTAGTAAACATTGTTAACTTTGCCCGTCTCGACATAGATTTCTCTAGTGAGACAGGCACGGTCCAACCAAAACCCGCACAATTTTTTATATAGAAATAAATAAATTGAGTCATGCTTTACCGCTAATCTCGGCGTGTCACGTGGCCTGGTAGCGCTTATTAAAAGTGGAATATAAATTATATTACCCATTAGTTGGCCAACCTACGGAAAACTGCATAAAATCTCTTCCTCGTAAATATTCAAATCCACGGCTACCGAAAACGTGTATTAATTCGACGTAATTTCCATGTTATCTCGCTTTAAATTTTTTCCCACTTGCAGACTCAAATAACGAGATGGTCTCATCTAGATAACACGAAAATAAAACAACAAATTAAACAAATTACAAGATCACTCCATTTCTGTCCTGAGTTATGCGCATCTTGACCTGATTATGAATCAAATTTCGCGTTGCAATTTTTTTACCACAGCAACACGGCTGATAATTTGCGATGAACTAAGCTGTCTCGACACCATTATATTTCGTGTTATTTTTTTATACACATTTGCGAAAAATTCGGGGCACTTCTTTGAAGCAAATAAATTAAAGGCCAACAAAAAGGCAGACCGGTAGAAGAAGACGATCAAGAAGTGAAAGGATCCTTTATTTGGATTGATTTTAAAAGCATAGTATTGTTAAAAATGTTCTTAGGTTTTTACGGCCACTCAGAATCTTCTGGTTTGTGTCTTCTGAAGTATTACGACGTGTTTTTACGACCTTTCTGGCCGACGTTTCGGATCCCATTCGGCCAGAAAGGTCGTAAAAACACGGCATAATACCCCGGACGCAATTTCTTGTTATATCGTTGTTTCATTTCATTCATATTAGAAGACGAATTTAACACTAAGCAAACTAAAAAGAACATTAAAAATATAAAGGTATCATACTAGTTGCGAAAATCTATGTTTACTATTTCACGAGAAAAGACTACAGATGTCTCTAGAAAAGTTCCTTCAAAAATATTAAAGATTCCAATTTGAAACATATTCTTCTTCTTTTCTTTTAGTAGATCTGTTGATCTGTGCTACAGAAAACTACGCCTCCCGGGATGACGAGGTCCAGCTATCCCTCTCTTCCAGGTAGGCGTCGTCCAAAGGGGATTTCATTCGCTGCTGTATGCACGAGTCTGTCACTATCCATTCTGGCTACGTGATCCCTCCAGTCTCCTTCTGGATCTACTCCATCGTGCTATGTCCTCTATCTTACAAGTTTTCTTTATATCTTCATTTCAGACACGTAGAGTTTTTCCAGTAATGGATCTCAGCACCTTCATTTCAGTTGTTCTGAAGAGTCCTTTGGTGCGGACCGCGTCTCTACAGCGTATGTCATAATAGGTCGCACGCATATTTTGACCTCACTTTCAATATGCATATTTTTGTTTTTCCACACCAAATTGGAGTCTGCCCGGGTATTTCTCGTGTGAATGAGTTGACACATGATTTGTAATTTGTTTGTGCCATCATATTTAAAAATTCTTCTTTACCACGGGCATTTCCATTTTTACCAATATTAATATTAATATCTCCCACAAGTATAGTTATTATATGGCTGGAGGTATTTCCTCTAAGTATTTGCTCAATTTCATTGATAAATAGAAGCGGTTCCGACATATGAGTGCGATAAACAGCAATTAATTGGTAGGTACTAGCTTTAATTTTATAGGTAATTTTTAAGCAGTTGTTGCATGGGTATTTCTGTAACCATGAGATTGTCATATTTGTTTATTATGTTTGGTGTTGCATAGTAGGTATAGTGTGGAATGTCAAATTTTGCTTGAATGTTGTATATGTTACAGTGAATTTGCATTTTTAGTGAGACTATACTTTCACTAGTAGAAATGTACTTTTACCGGGCGGGCAGTGAAAACATCTAAATCAACGAATTCTCAGATTCACTACACATTATCCGTGAAAATATATTTTGTTCACGAATGCGCGCATTACTCAAAGCATAGACAATATATCGGTGAAAACATCAATTTATACACGTAATTCTTAAAGCGTAGAAAGTATAAAGGCGGCACTTCACTAGACAACCTGATACGGTAGATGCTCTGTTAATTTACTCTCGGACTTCGGTATAAATATAGCTATGGCTACAGTTTTAGTTTGTTGGAACATATAAATAACTTTAAAAAAAAATGAAAATGTGTAGATTTTCTTACGATAGAATTGGCGAACGTTGCATTGTGTACTAAGCACTTAAGGCAGCTCGTGTAGGTTGTTAGCCCTGGGTCATCGTATAAAAAAGGCCTTCAATATACGTTTCTCGTGTTCGTAGCTTCGTCTCCATGAGACTTTGCACTATTTCATTAACAGGGTGGAAGTCATCTATCTTCTTCTTGAGCCTTCATCTCTCCACTGCTGGATATAGGCCTCTTCCAAACCCTTCCATCCTTCCTTATTATTTGCTAATTGTCATTTCTTTTGGAAGGGGTTTGGCATTTAAACACCCCGCTTGTCAGACGGGTTGGTGAGTTTTGAAGTCAGCCGACCTTAAAACAGCTGTTCGTAGCCGCGCATTATGGGTCAAACGCTACTGCCTGTTGGCCTGCGAGAGGTATTTTATTTCCCTCCTATTCTCCATATCTGGCGAGCTTTCCCCTATCCGCCACCTGGGGACGCATCTCCGAAGAAGGAAGTCATCTGTGTGAGTAATAATATTTAAGCCTAAGCGCTTTCGATGGATACACCCATCATCCTCAGAGGCAACGTTAGAATTAGTTGACAACGCGCTGAATAAACATAATATTCGATATATTCAAAACCACATTCATATTTGTGAAGTTGTAATTTTTCAGAGTTCTGTGAAATTTTGAAACCAAATTAATTAATCAATTAGAAAGACATACATAAAAAAGAGACAAAAATAAAAATGAGAACTACATATAAGGTTCATATTCACATATTCACGGAAATATACAGGGTTCCTATAGCTTAGTGGTCAGAGCACCGGCCCCGGAAAGGAGGTGACCTGGGTTCGAATCCCAGTAGTAGCCTAATATTTTTTCGTGAATTAGATTTTTCTGTATGTCGTTCTAATTGATTAATTAATTTGGTTTTATAATATTCGATGTTGAAATAAAAGTGTGCACGTTGATAATATTTTTCATTTATGTGCACCTCGATGGTCGCTCTTCTCTGAATGGGAAATTGTGACGACGTCTTGGAGACCCAAAAATCGCGATCAAAAAGCAGATAAACAATCGCGCTTTCTTCCGCCCAGTTTCCGCGGCCGCGCGGTTCCGATATTCCGTTCTCACGTCCGATTGGAGAATATTTCGGCGCATATTTACCTCGGAAACAATGCAGGCCGCCAGGGCCGGACCCGGGCGCCGGACACGGGGCGGCCGCCCGGGGTGCCGAGCAATTCATTTTTTTAATTTTTTAATTTATTTATTTAAATTTATACATATTTTTAATATTACAGATCGTGTCAAGCTATACAGCTTGTCGGCACGTTTCTTTTTCATTTTCTTGCATAAGAACATAGCATACATATTTAGTTATAGTTACAGTTTATAAAGGATAAAATATATATAGAAAATAATGATATTATATGAACATTCATTCGCCCATTTTGGTACACTTGTTCTAGGAGGATCTGGGTTTATGATCTCGACGTATCCGTCTTTGTCTGCTTTGCGTCGCTTCAGTATTTGCTGACCTACCGAGACTAAGTCTGTCTTTATAGATCTTTGTCTCGGTAGATTCCTGAATGTTCAGTAGGCTAATCAGTGCATATTTGTTTCTGATACGGTTAACAAGCATGTGATCAATATTGGTGAAAGTTTAACGATACTATGGTTGGGGTGTATAGGGTTGTGAATATATTAGTGTAGTGTTACGGACGGATACCTTTCGAAACCGGTAGGCCCTAAATCTGGTAGTGTTTTTAACTAAGTTAACTAACATTCTTGTTGCTGTTTAGATGGCGACTCGCCATGTAACTTCCCTCCGGAGTTGTCAACAAGATTCATCCATTATTCAAATTCACTTTGTGGCACCATTTTATAAATAAAATAATTAAAATTTGGTCTTACTCTTAAATTTTGTTTTAGAAAAAAACTAAAATATGTACATTCATTGTCATGAAGAAGGAAGCATCACTCCCGAAACATGCTGAATTATTTTAAATCTAAATTTAGTTTTCATCATTTTATTTATGAGATTAATCCTATTCAGGTGTCTCTAGGCCAAATCCAATTAAGATCTTACTATATGTCAAAGTAGGATTACCCTGTCGAGGACTCACGATAAATCTTATAAATTTCAGTCTCTTCATATTTCTAATCGGTTTGTCTTAATTTACGCTAAATTAATCTTTGGAACACACACACTCACACACACAGACACGTTGAGTTATATTTCGGTGAAATTAATAACTATCCTAACTACAGAATTTAGTCAACTTACTGAATGCTAAGAATGTTCTTAGGTTTTCACGGCCACTCAGAATCTTCAAGTTTGTGTTTACTGGGGTATTATGCCGTGTTGTTACGACCTTTCGGGCCGACGTTTCGGATCCCATTGCAG
>JADDOH010017809.1:0-15937 GCA_016648135.1 Agrypnia vestita
TCCTCCGCAAAAAAACTTGGCTCGCACTAACCCTAGCGAACTCTGAGAACTTTCAAATGAAACACGTTAATAAATCGCTAATTTTACAAGATTTGATGGTTTTAAAAATAAGGTAACTGCTTAGGATCGCTGTCCATAGATGCCAGTACGATCTAAAATTGGTGACGCGTTAAAAATCGTTTGTCATTGTGCGCATTTACATCGAAAAATTCCCGTGCGGTAACGCGTAGCTGGCCTGACGGGACATGCAAAGTTTCGCATGTTTACGCGTCAATGGCACTGATCGGGTTAACCACGTACTGCTACCATGTTAAACTTAATTAAAACACACTTGAGAGCTGGTTCGACACTGTTTTATTTTATCAGCCACTGACTTGTGTGTGTGACAATAAACAAAATAAATAAATAATAAAAATATCTTAAACCAACAATTACCATCGTCTTTATCTACTGTGTGTACAACGCATCCAAATATGTTACAACTGGCTAATTAAAAAAAACTCCACTATAAAAGTGTAATTTTTAACATAATACAAAATGCTTACCTGAATATTGAAGCTTAAAGATTAGTGCATGTAGCCTCTCTAATACACTGGTTAATGAATTCTTATTTCTTTATATCCCTTATATACGAAACAAAAAAATCGAGTACTTCATAATATCAATAATAACTCAAGGATAAACCAACAGACAAGGATTTAATTATTAATTGTTTACCTGACAAGAATAAATATATCGCTTTTTCGTAATATTATATAATGTGTAGATTTAAATTGTGTTATTAAGTTTTAAAATGCAAAGATAACAAATATATGTGATTGACATTTCAGAGAGTTGAGATGATAAAAGGTATACTCGATTTAAGTGTTATTTTAGATGTAATAACAAAATTAACTGTGTTACTATATCGAGATTTTTAAAAGAAAATTATGTTTTTTTATCATATTTTGAAATATAATAAATCAGTATAAAACATAAATAAACAATATTAGGGAAGAAAAAAAAACAAAGGACAATGGAAAAAAAAAGTTTCATTTTCATCAAACATATTTTATTTGAATCAAACATTACGTAAAAACTTAAAGAAACTTACAAAAAATATATAATAAATCTGTATACAATACAAATAAATAATATAAGGAAAAAATAAAAAACAGTTCAAATCTGAAACACGTATATCAATATACGTAATACGTAAATACGAAAGTTTGAATACACACAACACGATAATACAGCACACAAACTAACTGGGCGACGAGTAGCCTGGGACTAATTATTGTTCTCGAAAGATCAAAATACGACACGTGTCACTCAACGCGCACGATGCGTTCTCTAAGAGAGACTGGTGGGGGAATGACCCGAGCTGGATTCGGACAAATCACTATAAAAAGTTTCGTGTACGATGTGCCCGAATCCAGTTCGGGCAAATCGCTCAATTATACCATTAATTAAGTAGTTTGTTGTGCTATAGCTAAAGTGTTTGGTGCTATTTTTGTTGTGCAACCCCATTCTACAATGCCATTTTCAATTATTGATTGATATACTGTCAGTTGAATTGATTCATCTAACTAGTAAACAATTTTCAATAAAAAAACATTTATGTCTGTATTTTATAATGCTTTTCACCTTTTCTGTTGTAGGGTTTGTTTACAATACGACTATGAACAAATGAAAACAGAGTGCTCTAGAAAATATGTGGAGGATCATCCTTTGAAACTTTTAACAGTTAAAAATGTTGGTGAAAATATTCTATAATATATATTAGTTATTTCATGTTGTTAAAATTTTTGTGTATAATATATACATATATGAGATTATTAACAATTTAAAAAATGCATATTATTACATAGCGTAGCGAATATTGGAATTATATTCTAATTATGTCCTTATCATAATCAACATTGACTAGAATGCGACCACTATAAATTGGCGTGCGAGGGAGGGCGTCCCTGTCGCGTAACAAGTTGCCAAGGTGTAAATTTATTACACAATACATAATGTACAGAATGTCCGGTGACTGGTGTCGTGGCCTTTAACAGAAATTTGGTCGGGCAGCACTAAAGAAACCAAGCTGTAATGGCGGCCGTTCTATCTGTCAAACTGTCAGACGATAATATCGGTCCATTATTTGCTTTTTCAGCTTCGCAATACTTTAATACTTCATTGTCAATTGTTCTTGCACCATTCCAGACTGTTTGGGATGTTTTGAACATTATATATAATTCAGTGTATATTGGTAATCAAGATGTCACAGCTCCCGGGCAAATACAAAATTGTGCTGAATGACAGGGCGAGGGGTTACCGCCGGGTGCGGGCGGGGCGGGTTTTAGTTCCAAAGTCGCCGCACGCCAAGTTATTGTGGTCAAGCAATAAACAGGGTGTAATAGAGCTTGTCACCAGTTACAGGTAGATTCCTGCCTAAATTATGAGTCAGAAATATACTAACATCAAAGTGTCATCAGAAATTTGAACCAGAAATTTTCCGCAAGGATTTTATAATTTTATTTGTCTTGTATTAAAACAAACGAATATATAATGTTTAATATAAGTTACTTTAATTATAGTCTAACTTTTTACAGAGGATAATTCAGAAATATCAAAAATAAATTGTAAACTTTGAAGTTGCTTATCTCTACAACCATTGATATTAATTAGGACCATTCATTGAAATTTTATAATTTGAAATTCATGCAAATGTATTTACAGATTTCAAAAACTCCGATGTAAATTGATTAAATAATGGATATTAAATGTTGAGGTAATACCATTACCTTTAAAGATGAATTTTGATACAAATTTTACCTGTTTTGCAGAGGGTCTCATGTTGCAAACTCTACAATTTCAAAGCTCTTCGATCATAATAATAATAATAATATTGGATTATTTATATAGCGCCATTTTTGTGAAAATTTCACCTCAAGGGCGCTTTACACACAAAAAACTCTTACATACTAAAATCATAGAATCACAAAATGAAAAAGAAAAGAGAAAGAAAAACAGTTCAAAACATAAAATAGTAAAAAAAAACCACGTTAAAAACAACAATATTAAAAAGGTTCTGGGAAAGATTTTGTAAACAAGTGCGTTTTAAGTCTTTTCTTAAATAAAGTCTCTGAATCCGTGTTTCTTATCAGGGAGGGCAAAGAGTTCCACGCTTTGGGGCCCGCCACCGCAAATGCCCGTTCGCTGAACCTAGTTTTCTGGAACTGACTTGCCGGTTCCACAATCCTTCCCACCGCTGAAGTAGACGCTGACCTAAGATCATGACCATCAGAAACAATCCTTCGCTTAAATTTTGTATAAATAAGAATCTGATTTCAACCAATATTTTCATAAAAATTGGTGTATATAGGTCAATAATTTTTTTTCATCAGCTTGATCCACCATGTCGTTTCATCTAATGGTGGCACTTCAAAAATTTGAAAATTCATTACTCAATCGAGTCTTAGAAGGGCCGGTTGCATCGACTCGATTTATAGTTATCTTTCATTTAAACCATCAATTTTGCATTTTCCACTCATCAGATAACTCGTTATGGTCAAAATCTATTCAAAATGATTCTTGTGGCCAATGCCAGAAGAGATTCAGTTCATTCATTCAATTCTTCAGTTTATTATAATAATGTATTGGTTAATTAATAAAAATAATAATTGATAATAAATTTTTGATGGAATATGTATTATAATATAAATGATGAAGTGACTTCTCTTTCTAGGTCACCAAAAATTACTTCCACAAAAATACAGATTCTGTATCAGATCCATTATCTATCGCATTAGAGGGTTATGATCCATTATCTTTATTTGCAAATGAACATCCGTCCAATGATCAATCATCTAAAGATGTAAGTGGTTTTTCATTTATTTATCTACTATGAGTAATGATAATGATAACGCAATAAGGAAAAAACTGGATGATTAATGTCTGCAGGTGCCATCAATTACAATGTCCGATTGATTTTAATTGCGAAATTCAAAAACCACTGGGTTGATGTGTAAGTTCATATAATTTTGATTAATAAAATAAATTCTATAAACTGATTACAAATGACTGATTTGGAGGTGAAGAAGTTGTTTAGCTGATTTTGAAGAGTATTTAATAAAGGAGATTTCTCGGAGATTTTTGGATAGACGAGCAAATAAGATAAAAATCTAATGGAGCAAGATTAGGAGAAAAGGTACACATGGGAAAACCTTCTTTATTATCCACTAGCTGTTCGTACCCGGTGAGGGATTGCTTTAAAAATATATCAGGGAGAGGGGAAGGGGTAAAGGGGGACGGAGAAAATGTTGCCTATGTTACCCGCCGGGTCCTAAAGAATAAGTTTGCAAACATTGAGTCTGATCAGTCGAACGGTAGAAATTTGCATTAAAAATATATTAGGGGGGGAGAAATGTGCCGAATGCCAATTATGGAAAGAGTTTGGAGTATTCTGATTAAAAGAATTATTGTGTGTGGGAAAAGGGGTAAGAGGGATGTATAAGGAAAAGGAAAGGAGATTTGTATGCGAATCATTCCTCCTTTATTCGGGCTTGGGACTGGTAATGCAGCTAAGAGCGGAGGTGGAGTTTTAATAAACAATATCTTGGTGTTAAAATGACATTGACATGGGTCACAAAATTTATTTCCGTCCCTCTTACAAAACAAAAACATTACGAATTTATGCATCAACCCTATACTTTTTAAAATCCTTTCCATACCATTTATCACCAGGCATTATTCTAAATGCCCATATTTTTTAACAAAATCCAAATAAACAGCCATTAAAAGCCCTAAAAAATATTTTATTTGAATAAATCTTACATTTTAATTTGATTTAATTTAATTTTAATTTAATTTAATCTTTAATTTATTCCCAAACTATCAGTAGGGATGTTTGAACATATAAGTATGTATGAATACATTGCGAATTGATTTTCTAAAAAACTCTGCACTTTATACTATATTCTGAATTATATAATTATGTTCAAGGTCTCCCAATATGCAGAAATATTGTAAAATAAAGATTAAAACATTTAATACCTGTCAAATGGGGCTTTTGACACAAACCTGATTGTATCAGCTGGTTATCTTCAAGAGAAATAACTTGTCTCAAACAGATAGCATTAGACAGATAGCAGATAATGTTAATATGATATAAGATAATACAACATAATATTATTATGGCGGATGAGAAATGGATCATATTTTTGATGTGTATGGCGTTAACTTTGTGTTTGGAGAAAATTATAATAACTTAAAAAAACTAATAAACTTAGTATAAACCACATTGATTCAATGTGGTATTAGCAAAGTTTATTAGTTTTTTTTTATAATTATGATAAATGGATCATTTATAGCGCTAATAATCATGAAAGGTGATTGAAATCCACTAGAAAGACAAGCCCAATTTATTGAATTACCATATTTTAGAACAATTCATATGAATGCGTGAATATTTGATAATCTTGATAATGTGTATAAATAATGTTACAAACTAAAAATTAGGACGTTATTGATGTATAAAATTATTATAATTTTTCAGTATAAATTAAAAAATAGAGAAAATGAATGGCTGGAAACCTGGAATTCTCGTAGGGCTTCAATATTGATACATTACACCACTGCTGAAAAGTTGTCAATCATAACAAGCTTTTTACCGGGAGGAGAAAAATGTGAGTAACTTTTTATTTTTATTTTAATGTTTATTGATCAAAATAGTTATAACAGATATTACTTGCCCAACGTAACTTGGCGTGCGGCGAATTTTGAACTAAAACCCGCCCGCACCCGGCGGTAACCCCTCGCCCTGTCATTCAGTTCATTCTCGTCTTTGAGCGCGAGCTGTGTCATCTTGATTACCAATATACACTGAATTATTATGTCCAAAACATTCTAAACAGTCCGGGATGGTGCAAGAACAATTGCCAATGAAGTATTAAAGTTTTGCGAAGCTGAAAAAGCGAATAATGGACCGATATTACCGTCTGACAGTTTGACTGATAGAACAGCCGCCATTACTGCATGGTTTCTTTAGTGCTGCCCGACCAAATTTCTGTATTTAATACGACACCGGTCACCGGACATTCTGTACATTATGTATTGTGTAATAAATTTACACCCCGACAACTGTTACGCGACAGGGACGCCCTCCCTCGCACGCCTAGTTATAGTGGTACGTCTATATATATAGTTATTGAAATCAGTTCACTTTTAATTACAAATTGATTAGATTTATTGATCAGATAAGCGATTGTGTAATTTAATTGTTCGATTCAATTAAATGTTTAAGTATGTGGTATCTTCTAGCACAGTGAAATAACTTTTCAAATTTTAATAATTAAACCAATCAAGAAATCATATACCTAAATGAAACACATATATTTTAAGCTAAATTTTTCTAGGGTATTATGCCATATTTTCATGACCTTTCTGGCCTACTTTTTGGATCCCATGCAGGGTTCATCATCAGGACTGATGTATAGTTGTAAGTGTTGATGTTGTGGTTAGGTTAGGTTAGGTTAGGTTATCATCATCAGGACTGATGTGTAGTTGTAAGTGTTGATGTTGTGGTTAGGTATTTTCTTGCAATATCGTGTTGAATGATTGCAATATCGTGCCATGATGATGGATCCTGCAACGGGATCCGAAATGTCAGCCAGAAAGGTCGTAAAAACATGATATAATACCCCAGAAAACACAAACCAGAAGATTCTGAATGGCCGTGAAAACCTAAGAATAGTCTTATGCTAAACTGTTTGGATCAAGAATTTTTTATTTGGACTTGAGAAATTGGAAGAGTAGAACTTATCTGTGACTTAGACCCATGTAAGCCCACTTAAGCCCACAGAGTGAACTTAAATTGCACTCTTTACTTTAAAGTGCTATTGGGTGTTCGTAAATTCCACGTCCCATGTTCATGAATTTGTTATTTCTAGATATTCTGCATGTACCAAAACATTTTGTATGATTTTAACACGGTTCAGAGTTACCTCAAGAGGGGGCATTGGTTACACTGATATGGACTGCACAAGCGCACCTTGAAATCTTAGATGTGCTCCTACCTTGAAAATAAAATTGCTCAATAGCTACATTAACTTGATTGTCGTGGATAAAGATTGACATGGAATTAACGTGGAAAATATTATTGTGGATAATAATTTTGAAGCATACATCGGTCATGTTAATAATATTAATTAAATATTAATAGGCTCATAGCAATACAATGTTATTTATGAAATTTTGAAAATCCAGATGAATATTATACCGGCCGCGAATGTAAATTGAGGTTTCGCCGGAACTGAAGACAAACACTTTTGTGAGGATAATAATGCCGCTTTTGCTTTCAAATTACGTTCTAATTGATAATCGCGGCTTTTGTATTCCTCCAATCATACAAGTAGCATGCAAAAGATAGTTCTGTGCCTCACACGAAAGCTTCAAAATACCATCAAATATTTTGTTGCTTTTAAAAGTCATATTTAATGGCCTAATATATTTTTTGTAATACTTTTTGTAGCCAAAGTTATTGAACACATATGAACAAAATTCAATCTTCATTGGGTAATTTCTTAAAGAAAGAACAGTTTCTTAGCCTCTATTTTTTATGTGTTTTTTTAATATATAAAATGATAGTTACTTTATACAAAATATCAATGGTGAGTAACCTACCCTTTCAAAATTGGGTTTTCGCTATTTTTTCAATTTTGGGGCTGCATCGTCTCTGTTGGGGGAGGAGAAAAAATCTGAAAATCGCACAAAGTTTTTTATAGTATCTAACTTCAGTATAAATTTCGACTTTGAGATTTAACTCAAAGTAAGTATAAAAAAAATGTGAATTCGGGAAAAAATGCTTGATTTCCACATCCTAGACCACTTAGAGTGGATTGATTCAAAAGAGAGAAATTTGTATCTAAAATAATTCAAAATTATGTATTAGGCGGTCTACATGCTTATTTATTGATCCTAAATATATAAATCTGTACCTATAATAGTTCAAAATTATATATTAGGCGGTTTACATACTTACTTATTCATAATAAAAAGATTGTTTTTTAGTTTAAAATTCCTTGGAAATAATAGAATAGCATCTAATGTCCACTTCTGGATGTGGAAATCGGGTATTTTTTGCTCAAATTCACTTTTTATTTATACGTAATTTGATTTAAATCTCAAAATTGAAATTTATACTGAAGTTGGATAGAATAAAGAGCTTTTATGTTTGCAATTTTTAGGTCTGAATCTGGTCTAAATGTAACTCCATACCCTGATCTGACTGATGCATTGGACCTCCTCTAGTTCTCACTAATTTGACCACACCAAAAGCAAGAAGCATCTTTCTCAGCTCAGTATTTCTGCAGCTAACTCTAGGCTCCCTGGAAGTTTACGAATATTGTTATTTTTTAAGAATCATATTTTATTTAAGGGGTTATATACAGTCAGGAGGCCCAAAAAAACGATTTTTCAAGATTTTTTTCTGAAAAGACCTTTAAATTTATTAATATGAAAATTTGTACACATATTATGGTTACTTTTAACTGTATTTTAACATTTTTGTATTTGTAAAATTATAATTTTGAGAGCTGCTATAGCTGATCTCCAGGAGCTTCTCTTAAAAAAGGCGTCTTGCGGTGACAACGATATCTCTGGACTAGAACATCTAAAATGAAAAAACCAAACGGATTTCGTCAAATTAATCTTGTAATTACTCGAAGCAATAAGCAAAATAATGTTTTTTGACAAAATGGCTACTTCTCAAAAAAAAAACGGTTTTTGAACAAAATTTTGTCTCTTCTGTGTATAGTTTTCTGGGATATTCTGCCGTGTGTATGTGACCTCTCTGGCCAACATTTCGGATCCCATTGCAGGGTCCATCATCAGGGCTGATGTGATGAGTGAGTGTTGAAGTGTAGGTTAAGTATTACCTTGCAATACCGTACCGAAGTCAGGGTGTCTCCAAATTTGTGTTATGTTAAATACTGGATTGCAGTACCGTGTCGAAAGCAAGGTGTGTGTCTTCATGTAGTATTTTATATATCTACTAACGGATGTCGGACTGTGCGGATCGTCTATTTGATTTATCCTGCAGCGCCGGATACCACGATGTTCTTAACTTAAGACCGTCATCCCTATTAATGTTTACCGGGTGCTTGTATATTTCAATTGCTTCTTTGACCAGGCGCGTATGGTGACTTTTGGGCTTTCCTAAGATTTTTGGCTCAAATGAAAAATGGTGGCCCGTATCTAGAAAGTGCTCAGCCAATGCCGATTTTTCCGGGTGACCGAGTTTGCATGCTCTTTTATGCTCATCAACCCTCTTTGAAATCGTGCGTGCTGTTTGTCCCACATACACCTTGTCGCAATTTTGACAATCGAGCCTATGAACACCGTCGGTCTCAAGGGGATCCCGATCCTTCGCTGGTCTTAAGAGGTCAAAAATTTTGTCTTTAAATCGTTTATATAAAAAAAATATTTATCGGCGAGAAAAACCTTTTATTAATTACTAAAAATATACGTAAGAAGCTTGTGTTAAAATTTGAGAGTGATCGGTTGAGCCGTTTCCGAGAAATCTTTGTCACCGATCTTAAAAAGACATTTTGTAAAAAACGGCTTTAAAGTTTCAAAAGCGCTTTACATAGAGTAAAAAACTTTTTTTTTTCAACTTACATCAAGTCGTCTATTCCAGGGCCATACTTTCACTTTAGTCATCTGAATACATTAAAAGGGAACATTTACAATGGACAGGTAAATAAAATGTACAGCGTTTACAATAGGTAGGTAAAAATAAAAGGGACTGCTCTCTAGGTGCGCGTTGGCACACCTAGAGAGCAGCCTCTTGAACGCTTACAAATATGCGCGTAACTTTGAAAATAATCGCCGGGTTGACTTGAAATTTTCTGTGTGTTTACTTAAATATGTTTACATTATGAAATTTAAATAATAAAAAAATCAATTTTTTGAAAATTCTAACTATATATTAGGTCCTTACATATGAAATTGGCGTTTAGTATGGGAGGAACATAAAGCCGATTTTTTTTTATTATAATATATTTATTTAATCAAAGTATGTACCATTGCTATCTATGCACTTTTGCCATCTCATAGGTAGTTCATCGATCCCTTTACTAAAAAAACCATTCGGACGGGAATCAATAAAATGTTTGAAGGCGGTTTGGATTGCCCCGTCGGAGTTGAATTTTTTCCTTTGCAAGAAAGTTATCCAAATTTCGAAAAAAATGGTAATCTGTTGGGGCAAGGTCCGGAGAGTACGGTGGATGTCTTAGACATTCCAATTGAAGCTCCTCTAATTTGGTAGCCGTCTGTTGTGCAGTGTGTGGTCTAGCGTTATCATGAAGCAGCAGTGGCCTAGAGCGATTAACCAGCCTCGGTTGTTTAGCAGCTAGCTTTTCCATCATGGTTTGCAGTTGCTGACAATAGACATCTGCCGTAATCGTCTGGCCAGATTTAAGAAAGCTGTAGTGAACGACACCAGCACTAGTCCACCAAACGCTCACAAGTAACTTTTTTGGAGTCAATTTTCGCTTGGGGCATGGTTTGGCTGGTTCGGCAGGGTTCAGCCATTACGATGAGCGCTTCCGATTACCGTACAGGATCCACTTTTCATCACAGGTAATGATTCGATTTAAAATCCCTTCATTATTGTGCCGGTTGAGTAATGCAACGCAGCAGTCAACGCGCGTTTGTTGATTTGCTTCACTCAATTCGTGAGGTACCCACCTTTCAAGCTTTTTCACCTTACCAATTTGCTTCAAGTGGATTAAAACAGTTTTATCACTAACATCGCAGCCTACAGCTAACTCGGATGTGGTTTGCGATGGATCCGCTTCCACAATAGCCTTCAATTCTTCATTATCAACTTTGGTCTCCGGCCGTCCACGGGGCTTGTTCTGCAGGTCGAAATTTCCAGAACGAAAACGTTGGAACCAAAAACGCACTGTGTTTTCTTTTGCGGCACCGTCGCCGTACACATCATTAATCCTTCGAGCCGTTTCTGCAGCACTGGTGCCACGGTGGAACTCGTACTCGTAAATAACGCGATATTTCAAGTTTTTCATATTGTAAACTGAGTGACGCAAAGAAAAAAACAATTGAGGAAAAAACAAATGAATTATAATTTTCAAAACACAAATACATGAGTAAATAGCTGTATAAATTTGGATTTGGAATTCCTAACCAAAGAGAAGATATTTGAAATCAAATTTGCCAGTACGGCAAAACGCCAATTTCATATGTAAGGACCTAATATATGGATGTACAATAAGAGACCGATCTGCTTACCATTTTACGTATAGAGATACTAAGAAATGTGCATTATTAACACACGCTTTTTCTTATATTCGTGTATAATAAACAGGAACTACAATGTGAATGGACTATCTAGGTAATTGTAATAAAATTAAGAATCAGTCCCATCATCATAATAAAAAAACTTGTTTTAAGAGAGTATTTCGTTCCTACAACAATATTTATCTTATAAATATTTAAGTCAAATAAACTACATATAAAAATTATACAGTGTTGTAAAAAATAAATAAAAGTATAATGTCTTCTGTAGTAATGTTATGAAAGCAATCACATAAATCAATTTAATTAAACTGTTTCATAACAAAGATTTTATTACTCACTACTTAGTGAGTAATAAATTTTTATAAATACGAATCTTTGCAACGGTAACCGTACATGGTAAAGAACAATTTTACTATTATTAAAATTTAAAGCATTAACTTTGTGGTCAGAAATTTTGACAAAATATTATTTATGATAGTACATAAACACTAAATATTTTTTTGTTACTTACTAACATAAATATCATTTAACAATTTTATTATTTTTCTATATAGTCTGTTCTGAAAAGGAATTCGCAAAACTATTCCAAATTATTTGAATTCGCGAAAGCAGAATTTTTTATAGATTTGGTAGCCTCCCTAGTAAGTATATTACAAGAGAAAAAAGAAATAAGTAAAATTCAAGTAAAAATATTCATTGGGGTCTACTAAAAAATGATTTTTTTGAATGGGACTTTGAATAAATTCGGGAAAGGTGATTAATTACGGCATATGAATATTTATTAGGGTGACCTTAAAGCCGAGGCCCTAAGGTAGTTTTGTCGGTTTCGCTGATCACTAGAAGGTTAAAAAATGTCAGAAATAAAGGAAAAAGTAGAAATATTCAGCTCAAAGATTCGAACAGGTCATAAGATACGCTAATGTATTCAGGATGGTTAGCACGAATCGTTTGAATTACGCAAATTCAAAAAATCGTGACGGTTAAATAAACAAGAGCAAGTAAAGATGTGAAGCCTGATTTGCACAGCCTTACATATATTCAGGGGCATTGAGGTTACTTCTGTTCACAAACATTAATCATACCGGTTCTTTAGAAATTCACTACAACGCATACGCTACCAGAATCGCAACGCATTAAAAAAATAATCGGATCTCGCAATTAATTTATCAGTAATACTAAAATTATTAATTTAATTTTATTTTTTCAATGTACGGATCAGTGATACTAAAACCAAATTAAGATTATCAAAATTAGACGAAAAATTATGTCTACTGAATAAATGTAGTCATCACCAGAAATTCGAACCCGGAACATTCTATCGTCGATATAAGTGTTCAAAAAATAAATTACTAAAACAAATTTGACAAAACTAATATTTTTTAAGACTTTTCTCTACCAAATTGAAGTGAAATGTTTATTTTAACTGTACATTTTTAAACTGAAAACAGTCCAATAATAATATATGTTTAATATCAGAAACTAATAAAATCCAATGCCGCTGTAAGGCATTGCTTTTTTTTCTAGGAAGAGTTTTAAACACAATTATAAGAATTCTGAAATAATATGGTTATGTTTAATGTATCTATTTATTAAAATGTATTAAGTATTTTCAGAAAAACCTAATACATTAAATTTTTCTTAAAAAATTAATTCGAAGGTACCTGCCTGTAAACCGGTTATGCCCTCTTTGTAATAGTAACCCAGTTATTGAATCCTCTTAGATCAATTAAGATCTACTATTTCGAAAATATGTTTAACGCATGGGCCTATATAAATTCATGGAATTATACGTAATTACGACAAAAATATTAACCCTAGAGTCGGATAGTGAAGCTTGGTAATGGAAGACTGATGAAAGTTTTTCCAAAGCATTCATTGAATATATTATAATTCTGACATAAAAAAATATATTCAAACGAGAAAATAAGAATATCGGGAGCACGTGCCATTCTGAAATATATCACTAGAAATAAGATGAAGATGAGGAAAAAGGAAAAACGTGGATAATACAAATTAGAATATTCAATATGCATACAGCCATGATTTTTTTTAATTTTGTAAATTTTATTGTTATTGTTTAGACCCGATTGTTGGATACACAATTCAACACAGGTTGCAAAGGCCAGACACCAAAATAAGTTAGAAAGGCATTGTAAATGCGTCACAGGATAAAAAAATCAGTAAAACAGGACAAAAAAAAATGTAATGCTGAATAGTTTTTCACTCGTCTCCGATTATGGCGCACGATGAATAATATATATTTGAAGGATCATTAAACGATTTCGAAACACTTTCAATTTTAGGGTTGTGGCGCTACTGTTTACGTTGGAGTGGGGTTGACAACTATTGAGGGTGGTGCCTACCTCCATTCAGCGGCGCGGCCCACGCCCCCAGAAGGGACACGGCGATCACTAGCACTGCTGCCCTCATCCTGGTCACCGGTCGCACTGTCAGCAAAAGAAGTAGATGGACGAAGTGAGATGATGACTCCCGAGAGAGTTTGCTCCGCCGCAAGGCTCCCGCAGTATATATGGGGCCGGCCCCCACCAGCACTCTGCGGAATGGCGGTTTCAGGAAAACCACGCGTCGGGCGTCGACAACCCAATCTTGGTCTAGTTTTAAATATTTTACTCGATCTAGTTCAGGATTTCATCACTTTAGTTCAGAATATTTAGTTGGTCTGGTTCAGGATTTCATCACTTTAGTTCAGAATATTTAGTTGGTCTGGTTCAGGATTTCATCACTTTAGTTCAGAATATTTAGTTGGTCTGGTTCAGGATTTCATCACTTTAGTTCAGAATGTTTTAGTCGGTCTGGTTCAGAATTTCATCACTCTAGTTCAGAATGTTTTAGTAGGTCTAGTTCATCTGTCGTGATCGGTCTAGTTTTTGTATTTTTCCGTCGATGTATTTCAGAATATTTCGGTATGGTGTATTGTCCTATTCTAGTCCTCAGACAAATCTCATCCATGTATAAACACCGAAAAACTGATGAGAGTGAATCCACTTCAAATCAAATACATCAATCAAAGATCACCCACAGCACACTCCGATTTCGGGATTGGATTTTTTTCTTCTATATATTTTTATTATTTTTCATATGTACATTTCTATTAGTAATTAGTTCTTTTTATATACCTTTTCTCTGTGTGTATTATTTTTATTCTTCTGCTTCACATATACAAACATCCATCCAATTTTTTATTTTTATTTATTTATTTATTTATTTAGAGTATAAATAAGTTCACAGTACAATAAATCAAAGAAACATCTTGAAATATTCTGCTGGAGCTCAATTATATTATTATAACAATTACAATATTATAACCATGACTAAAAATGATAAAGATAAGTTCATGATGGATAAAAAAAATATATAATTAACAAGAATATACTTTGTATAATCCACTAATTTGTTGAACTACCAACATGTTTCGTATTCATAAAATTGTATCGTGATTAAGGGACCGTTGACCCCGAAAATATTGGTATTTCAACAAATTCGTGGTTTATATTATATACTTGTTAATTTTATTAATTATGTCGTCGCAAAGTCATTTTGCATTTATTGAAGAAGAAAAATAAAAATTAATTCACATTAAAATTATTATTTATTTAATCAATCTCGTATATTATTTTATTGTTACACGGGCACTACACTACATAGAAATGTCTAACAAAAATTTTAATTGTTCTTTATGGTATTTGTTTATAAGTGTAACATCAATGAACAAATGAATATCGATAATGATACAATTTTACATTATTAACTTTTATTAACACACAATTGTCAATAAATCGTTGATGGCTTTGATAGATAGTTATAGGATGACAAAAATATGATACAATATATATACATGATACAAAAATTTGATATGAATAGCACGTACTAAATATGGTATCGATATTAGTAGTGCGTGCATGGTTGATGATCCCAGACATGAGAGCAAATCCTTTACTGACTGACCTTGAAATAAATTTGGGAATGCTTGAGGCAGACTGACTGCTCTAGAAACTAGGACCTTCGCTGACCGGCAGTCTCGCTGTCACATTTCTCACCTCACTGACTCGCATAATATATCTTTCACTGTGTGTGTTACAAGGGCAGGATCAAATTTACTTTCATACATAAGGCATAATTTGTTTTCATTTAATAAACGTTTGTTTTCATTTCATTCCTAATTTGTTTTCATTTAATAAACGTACATAAAGTATTAACTGAGGGCATGCAGCGCGTACAAGCAAAATAACGAAGCATTATCTACTAAAGATTTTAGGAAATAAAGATATATTAAATTATCCCTATCTTATAAAACGACCATGTAATATTCAAGCTGTTATTACACAGATTAACCTATGGCTAGAGTATTAATTCCGATTAATCGCTTGCAATGTCAGGCTTTTCGTTTGCGGATCTTAAATTTGCTTGTTTGCGCGCATGTAATTTGTTTGATTCTATCCGTATGATATTTTTACTGAACTGAACACTTCAATGAATGACTACTGAATGACAAATTTTTATGGCATCAGTTATCCGTCAAGTGAGCGGGATGCATATAATTTAAAATATGTTTTACTTTACTTTGTAATACACACACAATATGAGCTATTAAATTACAACTATAGTTTCGAGAGGAGCAATCCCTCTCATC
>JADDOH010017810.1:0-16541 GCA_016648135.1 Agrypnia vestita
TATTTGAATGTTACATTTTTTTATCACATCACTTAAATAATATTAGTAATATTATTAACAGGCAATGAAAATTGACTACCACATGAATACGAAGTGTAATCTTATTTTGTATAATCATCACAAATCATTGATTTCATTTATCTATTAAAATGGTAGCTTGTGGTGTAAATTATTTACTGATCAATGTTACATTTTATTTTCTAAAATATTAATAATTACAAAATATATAATATTGAATTTTTATTTTCTTTGCGAGTTTTGGTATTTTAAAAAATATTAATTCTATGTTTTTGAATTGAATGAATTTTAAATATGAACATTGTTTTTAAAACAAAATCATCTATTTTAATCTGAAATTATGTTCATTATGTAAACATATTCCTTCTCTAAACATGAGATTTTTCTTTTACAGAGAGGTACTGTGTAAAATTTAAAAAAATATGCTGTAACAATATTGACGAATTTAAAAATAATTGTCAGTTTTCTTTGCCAATTCTTTTTCTGACTCTTATTATAGAATTAGTGGATAATACCATTTTTAATTAAATGTACCATCTTTTATTGTTAAACCTTATTTTCATTTTCAGAAACAAACAACCGTGTTCTGAAAATTGTAATATTGCTATTTCTGTATCTTGACAGTTATTTTATAACATTGTAATGCAGTTAATTTTGACATTTTAAGTTTGACAGATTTGAAATTAATGAATTCAATCAATCAGAAAGCTCTAAAACGTAAATAAACGAAAGTAAAATAAGTTATTCATAATATGTGAATAACTTAGCGTTTGTTTACGTTTTAGAGCTTATCTGATTATTTGAATTCGTTAATTTCAAACCTGTCAAACTTAAAACGTTAAAATTAACAGCATTATAATGTTATACAATAACTGTCAAGATACAGAAATAGCAATATTGCTATTTTCAGAATACGGTCTAAATATTCATTTAATTGAAATAAATAAATAAATAAAGAAAAAAAGGACAAATATATAAATAAATAATAATATCTCCCATAATCGCAAGATGTCACTTTGCAAATAACAGTTGCCATTCTATTTTGGTCTATATTCTGTGGTTATTTGTTGATCGAGTCCGGAAAGATATAGCTGGAGCTTACCAGAGCGAATTAGAAACATGAACTGTACTAAAGAAACAATCCTATCCTCAAGTGCGAGCCAGGGTCATGGACATATCGGACATAAGGATTATTCCAGGAAAGCCGACCGGTGCCCTGATGAGGACGTTCAGGATTTCAGGAGGATTTCATTATTGATTGATTATCACTGATGTGAAATGCGCGCACCTGATATGACCGTAAGAGATTAATGAAAAGAATAGAGTTTAAACTTGACCGCATTTCCAAAATCTAGAAATACCGTCGTGACCCCAGATTTCGTATGCAGTACCAAACTTCGCCTATTTTGGTTTAACTCATTATTTTGATATTTGTTTATGGGATATACTCAATGACGTCAAAGAAAGCTATTTTTATCGTGGTTACATTTTTACGCAAACTTCATGTGAATACGTCAAACGATTGGTTTGAGGTTGGCGGGAGATTGGTACGATTGGTACCTACTCATTTTGTTGCTGCGCAGAAATTAGATTTTACGAAAAATATGATCAAGATAAGTACAGTTGCCGGCAAACTTCTTGAAATTCTTTGGCGTAGTGGGGGAATGCGCAGAAGACGAAATTTGGGTCTCGTTGGTGGAAAGGTAGATGCGCAAACTTCACCCCACTAGCCGTAGAATTCAAGATGTTTGCCGGCTACTGTATTCGTATTTGAATTTAAAATAAAGGAAAAATATTAAGCTTTTCAAAATAGAAATCATCGGGTCTCTGTCTGCAATCTATACCTATAAAACTCAATGTCTGTCTGTCTGTCTGTTCTCTATACAAAGCCACACCGTCCAATTCGATTCAAATTTTGCATACTTATGCTTTAGAACCCGGCGGGTTACATAGGCAACATTTCCCCCTTATTTTCATACCCCTTCCCCTCCCCCTGACATTTTCGATACAAATCTGTACCGTTTGACCGATCGGACTCAAAATTTGGAAACTTATTCCTTAGGACTGGGCGAGAAACATAGGCAACATTTCCAACAGACAGATATTGAGTTTTATAGGTATGGATTATTAGGTTGCACACCGATTACCGTGCGACCTTGTACTGGGCATTTACACCATTAAATCCTATATAATTTCTTTGTTTTAGTATTATCCAATGAATCAAATAGGGTATGGCTTGTGATGCCAACGAATGAATATTAGCATGACACTCCTGTAACCTTTGAGTATATTCCGGATTTTCATTATTTCAACGTCATGTATATTGCAATTTAGAAACATTTTATTTGCATAAAAATATTTTCGTTGGATATTCTCGAGAGTACGGGATTCTTTCTCGGAAAATCCAACAATTTCTTCGCCCGGCTCTGGAAATCAGCCACAATTTGAGACCGAATCCAATGCTAAAAGATTCTCAAGGAAAACTAAGGAAAAACCCTTTTCATGTTCACAGTGCAATTACAAGTCGAACTTAACAAAACATGTGCTTAAGCACAATAGGGAAAAACTCTTTTCATGTTCACAGTGCAATTATTCATGCAATCTGAAGACACGATTAAAATTACATGTTGAGGCACACTGGGGAAAAACTTTTATCGTGTTCACAGTGCAATTATATGTGCAATTACAAGTCGAGCTTAACAAAACATGTGCTTAAGCACACTAAGGAAAAACTATTTTCATGTTCACAGTGCAATTATTCGTGCAATCGAAAATCAGCCTTAGAAGCACATGTACTTGGGCACACTGCAGTGAAACTGTTTTCATGTTCGCAATGCAATTATTCGTGCAATCAAAACTCAATATTAAAAATACACAAATTTACGCATACTGCAGAGAAATCGTTCTCTTGTTCACAATGTAGTTATTCGTGCAATCGTAAAGCAAGCTTAAAAGTTCATGTGCTTAAACACACTGGGGAAAAACTTTTATCATGTTCACAGTGCAATTATATGTGCAATTACAAGTCGAACTTAACAAAACATGTGCTTAAGCACAATAGGGAAAAATTCTTTTCATGTTCACAATGCAATTATTCATGCAGTTAGTGCAATTACAAGTCGAACTTAACAAAACATGTGCTTAAGCACACTGGGGGAAAACTTCTATCATGTTCACAGTGCAATTATTCGTGCAATAAAAAATCAAAATTAAAAAGACAAACGTATTCATAATGCAGAAAAACTGTTTCCATGTCTTCAGTGCAATTATTTGTGCAATCAGGAGTCTAGCTTTAAGAACATTTACCATAGCACACTGGAGAAAACTTTTTTACATTATTTGTACAATTGGAAGTTAAGCTTTTAAGTAAGTATGCTCATTAAATAACATATTTCTAAATTTTCTAAAAAAAAATAGGGATGCGAACACGGAATACGTGTCACATCAATATTCTTACTATTTTCAAAACTAAGCTAAACGCTTGTGTTATGAAAATAGGACTAACTTGCAGTCTGAAGTGAGGTTCGAACCCGCGACCTTTGGATCACGAGGCGAGTGTCCTAACCACAAGACCAACAAGCTACCTATTCTTAGGCATTCTGCTTTTTTTTAAATATATTTATATTAGGACTGGGAAGACTTGTGGTCATGTGGAGAGAATGTCCGAGCATCAAGCACCAAAGTCCCTGCTGAACTCAAGGCCAATAGGGCGATGGAGCTTAGGAACACCAAAATTAAGATGGAGTGACAAGGTCCTCAAAAACATCTCTGCCTTGGACTTCGGAACTGGAAAGAGCTGACACTAGACCGAGATGAGCGGAGGAAGATTATTGAGGAGGCCAAGACTCACCAAGGGTTGTAGTGCAGAGTGATCATGATGATTTATATTAGGAAGATTTTTTCTATTTAACAGTGCAATTATTACAAAGCAGATAAACTGTTTCTATCTTCATAGTGCATGAAATCCTGAAACACATTTATAAGTGCATGTGCGTTCACACTGGAGAAAATCTTTTTTTTTCAGTATACTTACATGTGCAATCAAAAAGACCGTACGCACATATTGTAAAGAACGTGTTTTTAGGTTCATAGTGCCATAATATATCTAATATGGTTCATGTTTTAAAATACATGTGCTTACGAATAGTGAACTATTCTCATGTGCAGTCATAAATGCCATTAAAGATATACGAGTCTACGCACACTTAGGAGGAGCTGCTTTCATATTCGCAGTGCACTCGTATAGAGGTTGTCTTAACGAGAGCAGATATATTTGCAGTATCCGGAATTTCTGGAAATAAAACAATTTCAAAATTCAACAAAACAATTATTCAAACAACTGTCATTTGACAGGTGATTCTTTTTAGCTTCGTTAAAATACAATTCCTAGTGCTCATAAAATTGACGTGGAGTTCGAAGTCTATACTTAATAAAACACCTCAACTATAGGTATGTGCAGTTGTGAGGGTGGCATCCCATGTCATGGAGACAGTGCTTTAGTTACTGCACATGCAATCTTGTCTATCGGACATTAATTTATCTGAGTAAGGCTCCGAGGCCAGAAATAAGCATTTCAGTCTTTATAGACAGAAATTTTCGAGGCATGAATTTCAATTGAAATTTAGATGCAAAAGGAAATACGTATTGTACAAATTACGCATTTTTAAAATGATGTATTAAAAAAAGCATAACATTTGCATTGATTTTTCAATGTTCCAAAAACATTGTATGAACAAGATTTCAAATGGTAGGTACCTATAATAATGAAATTCATTTTTAAAAATAATCGTTTATTCAAAAATATAACATTCCGGGTTTGTAAAAACCTAGCATTAGAATGTTTGGCGGAAAAGTTCCATGGACAAAGGAGATCAAATTCCTGGGTATTACCCTCAACTCCAAACTTACGTTTTGCACACACATCCAGAACAAAGTAGAAGCTGCGACACGTGCACTTCATGCTTTATACCCACTCATGAGCCGGAATAGTACACTGGCTACCGACAACAAGCTCCTCCTACATAATCCGGCCCATTATGACATGCGCAGCCCCCGCATGGGGTCACGAGTGTTTTTAGCGCTTCTTCTGGAATACAAAAAATACAAATCATTGAACGTTAAGGTTAATAATAAAATTGACTTCACGCCACAAATTACATAGCGTGCCCTGTGAGACACAAAATATGGCCAATAGTATATCAGAACACTTAAGTATGCGTGTAAATGGATAAAACTTTTCTATCATGTATTGGCAGTAAAGATACATACATGAGTACGCCAGTTTTTCATTCTGCTCTGCATGTAAAATACAACAGACAACGCACTCTGTAATGTCCTTAATGCGAGCCTCTATATGCAGGTTGTCTCATAGATAGTAGCAAAAACTTAACAGGTGGATTCCTGCCATGATAATGAGTCGAAAATGTTCAAGAAAACATGACCTGAAATCAATATTTATGGAGATATGCAATATCAAACTTTGCATTTTTTACTCAATATTTCCGACTTATTTTTTGCAAAAAGATCTATCATTATAGTAACATATATCGATCATGAAAAATTCATTCGCTTGAATACAACTCGAATAAAATGATAATAACCTTCTAAAAAATTATATTTTCAATTTTTGCAAGGTTTTTTTATCATTTTATTCGACTTTTATTAAATATAATGAATTTTTCATAATCGATACAAGTTATTGCAATGATTCTTCAACTATTTGCAAAGAATAAGTCAGAAATATTGAAAAAAAAATGCAAATTTTGATATTGCATATCTCCATAACTATTGTCGTGGTTGCTTGAACATTTTCGACTCATTTTCAAGGCAGGAATTCACCTGTAAAGTTTTTGCTACTAGCTATATTGCATTGGTTGTGCCCACCAGTACTCGCCTGCTATGGTCCAAAAATGAACTAAAATAAATTACCTAATATAACTGTATTTAAAAACTTTTTTTGTAAAATATAATTACCGTATTTACCAATACAATTGTAAAGTATCGTGAAAAATCGTTTGTATCGAATGAAAAAATATATACAATTGTGATAAACTCACTCAATCAAAATCCAATGAATCATTTTCATGTTATTCGCCGTTATTTTAATCATTTTCATCTTCCAATCCTTCTTCACCTTCATGCACGGGTCTAGGTGAAAGTGGATTGTACAGGGATCTAGCCGATTGTAAAAACTCGTCAAGTCGGTTAATTTTAGACTCGTTACACCTTTTCAAAAACATATAACAAGCCAAGTTCCCTGGAAGATGAGCTTTACGACGACTGAACGAAGACATTGACGTTTTTGCTGCCCTCCACGACCCTTCAATTGCGTTTGTGTGCGCGCCTGTTCCGGGATCAATGTATGGTTCACTTTCAGATGCTGAAATCCTTCCCTACTGGGACAATCATAGGCTTTCCAGCAGTCAGAGATTATTGTTGTGCCATCTTCAATAAAAAATTTAATAATCAGAAGAAGTGTATCATGTCCACTAAAATAAAAATAATTCTTTTAAATGATTTGATTATATATTTCTAATGATTGCACGTGCATAATAAAATATTTTTTTACGCAATTATTTCACTCATCGTTATTCCACACACACCATAAATACTCTTCCCGATCCTCGCTCTTAACCCCCAAAAACCCGTCCGTCAACCTTTCGCCCTCGATGATACTTCCTTTTTCCAAATTTATATTCGTCAATTTCTACAATTTTCCCATCTCCCCCAAGTTTTATTTTATTATAAATATAAGCGTCCAAAACAACTTCCTTCTTTTACGCTTACGCTACATTTGATTTTTTTGCCACTTTTTTAAAACATGTTTCCGCAGCGCCACCGAAAACCATCCGAGCGGACATCTCCTCGACGTGCTTTTAAAAAATTGTCACATTTATTACATTTGTACTCGCCCTCCCGCGGTATGTTTCCAAATTTGCAACTGCACCAATAATTTTTCTTTATCTTCACATAAATAATGCAAACGAATAATATTAAGTGAACTTATTTTTAATGCAAAGGCAATTATAACCTGTCTTTCAGAAACGTCAAAACAAGAGTGAAAAATTTTCAATTTGTCTAATTCAAAGAAAATTAAAATATTTTCAAAGAACATTAATTGATTTGAACTTGACAGCCAATCCATGCATTCCGTCTGCTCCGCGGACTATGGGCGGCGGAGTGGCACTAGTGGCATAAGTTGACACTTTTCTATGGTTTGACCACTTTTCTATGTTTTTTTTGACACTTTTCTATGGTTAGACCATCGTCATTTGTTGATCGTTTTTGGTCTATATTCTGTGGTTGATCGTGTCCAAAAAGTTATAGGTTATAGCTGGAGCTTACCAGAGCGAACTAGAAACATGATTTGTACTAATCAAGGTGTTCCTGCCGTCAAGCGCGAGCCAGGGTCTGCTGCCGGGAGCGGCGATGAAGGAGCGCCTTACGCGGTTATGGACATATCGGACATCAAACAGGAGTATTCCAGGAAGGCCGACCAGTGCCCTGGTGAGGAAGTTTTTCATTATTGATTGATTCTCACTGATGTGAAATGCGCGCACCTGATATGACCGTTTAAGATTAATGAAAAGAATAGAGTTTAAACAACTTGAAAGACGACGAAAAAACAGTCGAGCGAATGCGTTTCTTACGAACGCTGCCTTAACAGTAAAAGATAAATGGATACTTTCTTTAGAGAAGTTATAGATCTCGAAAAGGCATGCAAAAAAGTCCGCTACGACATATATCTATATGTTCAGGTTAATTCAAAAATTGATAAAATACTAGTAAAATAAATCTTTAAAATTAATTTTAGTCTGTCGGGGGTAATTGAAGTGGGTAATTTAAAATTATTATCAAAATAAATTTGTTTATCGTCAGGAAAATTTTATGTAGAAAAAAATTGCCTTTTACAACATTTTTTGGACGAGTTTGATATAGTTATCACTACCGTGGAGGATTAATTCCCATAGAATCGACGGCAAACGTGGCGCGGATCCACATTCCAATAATAGCTCTAACAGATGGTCGCTTCACTACACAGGATTTGCCCGGCCACCGTAATACAAATAAATATGTCGGGGAACTGACTTTAAAATAAATTAAAATTGGGTTTTCAGAGATATTATTTTAATGGTACGTGCAAGGAAGAATAGGATTAACATAGTTTTATGACCAGCAGAACTTGTCGGCACCGCTTTTAACAATAGGAATGGGCGCACGTGCGATGTCAGGATTGCGGTCCTCTGTCAGAAGGCCGTAAGTGGTAACTTTCCCGGGGAGGCAAACCGGCTGCATCATAAAACCCGAGCCATGATAGAGGGTATATTTAGGGCTTAGACGACCTTTTATAAAACAATAGGTAATCGCAGTTACGAATTGCACCGGACTTTGGGACCTTTTAGAATTCCCGACGGCCGGTGCAATAAAACGTTTGCCGACACAGACATTTTTTTTTAAATTATCAGTAAATTGGTTTACAAAGGTTTTTTTCTGGAACCGGCGATATAATAATATTTCCGAATAAATCGTCCCAAGGCAATGGGGAGAAAATCCCATCTGTTAACAAGCAGCTGGCGGGAACAGAGAAAAGATTATGCCTAGGCGTTTGAAATCTATTGCTAAATTCCCAGATTATTTATCACTAATTGGGAGGAGAGGTGTCGGTTATATAATTAATAATAATTTAATAATTCAACTAACTATTTTATGCCCCGGTATTATATATTATATATCGATAATATATTATGTATGATGTATAGGTAAATTTAACATTGAAAGCGAGAGCGAGAGTAATTACGACGCCGCGATCCCAAAAAGCAATTAATTACGCGACGACAATAGGTACACGCAGACTTGATGTATCATTTAACACACACGAAAAAAAAAAAAGGAAAACAAAGCCAATGGAAAATAAGAAACCTATAAATTAATAAAATAAATACAAAATATCATAAAAATATACTGTGTAGAATCAGGATTATTTTTTTGTATTAATATTCGTGATAGCTATTTTTTTTGCTTTTCTAATCAAAAGTTATTGTAATGTGAAAATACATATAGGTGTATAATAGACGATGTAACTTATAACTACGTAAAATAAAATGTAAGTATAATCTCTTATATCTATACCTAAAATATTGTGGCAAATATTATTATTAATTAATATTAAATGACTCGTCAAAAAGCTTTTATTTTAAAAGATATAATTAAGAGTAAGATTTTAATCTACAAAAGGCTGAAAGATTTTTTTTATCTGAAAGTCGTGTAAAATTGAATTGCCAATTAATGAATACAAATTGGTGAAATGCCGGAATGGATTAATTTTGAATTAAAGAAATTAAACATATATCTATAGTTTTTTTATAAGATTAAATTGTCGATAAAATGGCTACTTTGTTTAGTTGTAATAATTGTGTAATGTTATGATTTAGTTTTAATCAAAATTGAAAACACCTCGAGATGTCCTTTTGTATTAAGTCAATTGTGGTTTATTCTATGTGTGCTGTAATGATTTTGGTAGACAGTAAAATTATACCTACTGTATGTTTAACAATTATAATTAATCGTTAGAGTGATATAAGTTTGTAATAAGCGAGATTCTGTTATTTATTAAATTCTATGTGAATATTGCATCGTTTTGGGTTTAGGAAAAATATACTCAATGCTTTTAATCAATATGAATAGATTATTTGCTTAAATATGTGGAAAGAGTGGACCGTATTCTTTTGTTTCAAATACTGCCTATGTAATATTATTAAGGTGTCAAAAAAAATTGATTTGTAAGGACTATACCTGTTAGTTTTATTTTTATTTTTGGTAACTTACGTTTTTTTTTCTCTATGTAATTGTTGGTCCAGAAGAAATGAAATTAAAAGAAATTTAACTGGAAATTTAATTATAAAAAAAAAATTAATTATAGAATTTAATTATAAAGTTAATTATAAAATTTAATTATAAATTTAATTATAAATTTGATTATAAATTTAATTATAAAAGAATTTAAAAAGAAATTGAACTATACAAAAAAGGAGTAGTTACGGCTGGCGTAGGCACGGGAGCCGCTATAAAGGAAAAATTGTGCATAAGACCGAGCTCTGCACATGGCCAGGAGACGGAAAGACTGAGGAAGTCGCCGGGGGCGTGGCCGAGAAGGAAATCCAGGGTGACGACGCGCTGGTCCAACCAAGGAAGAGAGATCGGCACGGGAACCAATGACGAGACAGACGAAGAAGATTAACCCAATGGCCAACTTGGAGGGCGCTGCCCTGTAGACTCGAAGGCTCACACCCCGTTTGAGCAGAGTATATGAGGGGCAGCCAGCTTCAAGTGAATAAGTTGCGATCGGGGTTCGGAGGAAGCAAGTTGCGATCGGGGTTCGGAGGAAGCGAGTTGCGATCGGGGTTCGGAGGAAGCGAGTTGCGATCGGGGTTCGGAGGAAGCAAGTTGCGATCGAGATTCGGAGGAGTGCGAGTCGGAGGAAGTGAGTCACGCTTGAGGCTCGGAAGTGAATCAGTTGCGAATCGAGAGGAGATCCGAAGTACGGGTCGTAGTTACGGACGGGAAGCAGGAAAAGTGAGGTCACAGTCGAACCGAGATCGGGAGTCGAGAGGTGAAGCTGAAGTGAAATCGGGAGCGGAGAGCCCTCAGCGAAAGGGCGAGCCAAGTCGAAGAAACGCCCAACGCCTTAAGTACTCTTTTTATGTATATAACAATCGAGATTTTTGCAGAGACATTTATTTTTATAGTGATTGTTTTCGCATAAGTTAGTTAATAAGTAGAATATAAATTTTGTGCTTGCTTTTCCTTTTATCCATAAAGTTAATTAGATTAGTTTGAATTCAATTAAAGTGACTTTTTCTCAAAAATATCCTATGAGTAAGTAGATTGTACATTTCTATGTTGTTTTTTTTTTAAATGTTAATTAGATAATTTCGAATTTTAAACTAACTTAACTTTTCTCCAAGTAATCTTCCTCAGGGAAGCAGATTGCGTAATTTTCTGTTCCTTTTCTTTCATATACCTATAATTGTGGATTGTGTTTAAATTTTAACTTCTCTTCAAAAAAAAATTTTTTTTTTGGAAATTGTATGTTTTGTTTGTATATTTTCTTTCGCCTATTGTAATAATTGAATTTTCTGTAAATACTATAATACCTTGCCTTTGACTTTGTGTGTATTAAACTGTGTGAACCTCGAATTACCGCGCCTAATTTACACCTCCCGCCATTCCTTCCTCTGTGACTAACTTATGTACGATACCGGTAAGTCGTAGAGCCACGACTGCACTGAATAATAGACGGTGCCCGTAAGTGGAGGGCACTCGTCTTCAGAGTAAATTTGATACCATAAATAATATCAAGTTTTTTAGATTATACTGATTTATCACTGACACTCTTATAGTCTCAAACTGAATTCTACTCGGGCGAAGCTGCGGACACAGCTAGTTATTTATACTACTGGAACACTAGTTTCAAGTAGGGATGGGTAAAAAATATCGATATATCAAAATATCGATATTTTTTTTGAAAAATATCGATATTTACCGTCGATATATTTTTCGCGATATATCGAATATCGATATTTTTTTTTGATATATCGATATTTTTTTCTGGGATAACCGATATTTTTTTTCTACCTTTTTTTTGGTTTTCTTTTTTCACTTTTTTCTGGTGACCTTTTTTGGGTATCTTTTTCACTTTTTTCTTGGCGACCTTCTTTTTTTTTTGGTCATCGATATATTTTTTTCAATATATCGATAGTTTTTTTTTTTCCGAAATATCGATATTTTTTTTCCGATATATCGATATTTTCTCTATCTTTTTTCCGGTGACCTTTTTTTCGGTCGCCAAAAGCTTATTCCCCTTACATTTTTGAAAAAAATAATATCGATATATCGATATATTTTTCGCAATGTATATCGATTATTTTCGATACTTTTTAAAAATATCGATTCGATATATATCGATATTTTTTTTTCATTTACCCATCCCTATTTTCAAGCGAATTAAATTTTGGCAGTTTAATGGATGCGTGCGCATTTCGTGTTTCGCTACAACACGCACGCTCCGCGTGCGCAACTTCCCTACTATGAAAATACTACCCTAATGCGCCATAAAAAGATAACTTCAATAGTCGTCCAAATAGTCGCATAGTTAATATAATTTGCATAGTCGTCCTAAATATTGTGTAAATGGGTATTTTAAAAATAGGCGAAGCCTTTGTTGCTGTTATAAGAGAGCAGTACACAGAAGTGCAGCGCAACCAGAAGCACACAGGTGGCTCATGTGATGAATAGCTTGATGAAAGTACAGCCCTATGTGGCATGGAGCCGAGCCCAGGAGAAAGGCAACTCTCCAGCTCTGTTGTACTGGATTATTATTTTTTATTCCAGAGACAAGTTGCAGCAATGCGGGTTGGGGAAGTGCACAGGAAGGTGGTGTGCGGACAGATGAGCGATCTGTAGCTGAGAGCGGTGATGAAGTAGCACCCTATACTGAAATAGACATATCTCTCCCCGACATTAAGCAGGAGTGCTCCAAGTACTCCAGAAGGGGCGACCAGCACACTGGTGAGCAGTTGATTTCCTTCCATTATCAATCCGTAAAGTAGAGGACGATATAGAGACATATATAATATGTCAATGGCCTTTACTAAGATTACGCCCAGCTGTGCAGCGCAGCTCCACAGATATGTTTTTTATAATTTTTAATTTATTTGTTCTTTTTACATTAATTAATATTATTTGACATTTAAAAAAAAATAAACCATAAAAACCAAGTTTTCCATTATAAGGTAATGGTGCCTATGTTGGACGCGGACCAGCCATGGACATTTTTTGAATTTACCTCCAAAATTAAGCAAACGCGAAGTATTTTTTTTTTTCAAATGACAACGCAGATCAGTTGTGCCAATATTTTAGCTTTCATACTAACAGTTTTTGACAGCCGACCAGGGCCTGCGCACTCTATCCATAAAGTTTCGATTCCGTTATAATGGCATCAATTCTTTTATGGGAATTTTTTTAAATTTCATTTTTCGGCGGTTCTAATTTGGTGTCAGTACTTACCTACCCTTGCCAACTATTTTAACAATTATTGTAGTGGTATTAATGTTGGTTTCGCAAAATGTTCAAATTGGTTACACTATTATGTTATCTATGGGTTACACTGTTCACAAATATTCTGTGGTTCACAATTTGCGACGCCATTTTAATTTTTCAAATCAAATATGTCTTTATTTTGTGGCGATTTTGCTTGTTTATTTTTTTACAATCCCGCTACCACGTCACCGCCTCCGACATTGACATCCTCTGATAATATGTTTGTTTCGATATGAAACTGAATATTGACATTTCACAAAGGATATCTCCTACAAAAACGAAATATTTTATCGTCCTTTTGAACTGTCATACTGAAACCGAAAATACACGTGAGTGATTGTATTTTATATTTATATTAATTATATTTGGAATGTTTTATTATAATTGTGTTTGCAAGTTTATTAGAAAAAGTTATTTTACAAAGGAAAACTAATTTACATAGGGTATAAAAGCGAAGGCAGAAATATCCAAAAAATTGTTTTGAATGTAGTCACAGAGGATTACTAATTTAAAATTAACCGAATTCTAGATTTTATGTATTATTTTATCCCTTCCAAAATCTTGTTTCCTATAAATTTACAGGCTATGTTTCCCATAAAATCTCAATACTGTTGACTCATTTGTCCAAGTTTTCCGTATGATTAAAATACAAAAAAAATTATGGTTAATTATTATTACATCATTATCTTTGTATAACATGCATACAATTATTAATTAAGAGTTATTATTATTTCACTGCTGGTTTTAGAAAGAACAGAACTTCCCACTGACATGTGTAAATGATAAGTAAAATTATTATGTCTACAGATTCAAGTCCAAGGAGATGAATATTGGTGTGACGGATGAATATCTCAATGGAATCCTCAGAACCCAGCTCCAGCAAAGGAGATGAGGGTAAGAATATACAACTATAATCTATAACTAAATATTTTTTAAACAATGATTGCTTGTGTTGTATTTTTTTTAATACACAATACATACATTAATAAATGTTTACAACATGAATAAAATAAATTTAAATAACAGTACTAAAATATTAAACTAGTAAACTAAAAAGTAATTTCATAAATAAATTTACAAAATAAATAATTTATTTAAAGTATGTTTATGTTAATAAAATTTAATTAAAGATGGACACACTCTCCCACACTTGTTAATTTAATTTAATTGTTAATACCCATTAATTTAATTTAATTGTTAATAAAATTTAGTTAAAAATGGACACACTCATCTGTCATTTTCCAGCGTTGTCAATTTTAACAGATTGTATTATTTTTAAGGTTAAAATCAAGAAGAAGAAGAAAGAAAGCGTTGCTGCCTAACCGGTCTGTAGCAGCATTCTTAAAAATCCATGCAGATGTAAGCATCGACAAAGAGGCTTCACAGACAGTGGACTTTGTAAAATATTATTAGAAATGTAAAAATAATGTGCATAATAACATCGAACCATGAGTACTTTAGTGTATTAAGTGAAAAATGCAGTTTTGAGATATCGGCGTTATAAATTTCTTTATCAAATTGATTTTCAATTATTTGTTTTAGAATTTTTTGAATATTGCAAGGATTTGGATTGCCTCACATGCACCCATCGATAAACCTTATATTTGCTTATAAGGTTTATCAATGGGTACAGCATAATCTAACTATTTTATTATATTTTGATTGAGACAAGGTTTTATAAAAGAGATAAATCATTTAGACCTTCCGACAAATCTGGTGTTTTTAGTATATCTAAAATTAGTGTTTTGCTTTCCTGAATGGGAACATTAATGAATGATCTTGCAATATCAAATGATACTAACTTTTCATTCAATATCTTTTAAGGTATTGACTACATGAAATTTTAATTGTATACTTTGGTTTAAATACGTTGGAGTTATTTAATATTTTTGTAATGATTGAAGTTATTTTGAATGTTGTGGAATTGCATTACATTGGGATACTGCTGATCTGATGGGGCTGTTTCCTTTGTGAATTTTGAGAAAGCCGTATAATTTTGAGATCATTAACACTGTTTGCCTTTTTTCCTTACAAATTAAACTTATGGAAGTTATTGTCCGATCGTCCTGATGAAGATATAATACAGTATCGAAATCATTAGACGTTTAAAAAAAATATGTGTGTTTTTTAACACTATAAGCATAAAAAATATTAAATCATTTGTTCTACTTTTTTAGTTTCAAACCGCTTGATCGTACTGACCGGTTATATTATTTGCAATGCATTGTAAATGATGTCTTATTGATATCTGTTCTTGTATACGCTTATTTAATTGAAAATAATTATTCTGAACATTGAAGTGTAAAATGAAAATTGAAAAGAATACTTTTTTTGTTGTGTATCCAGAATAATTATTATGTATGTGTAATGTATATGTATGTAAGAATCGTTGAAAATACTGTCAACCCATTAGAATGTACTCTGTTTATCATATCTTCACACTTTTGATCATTTAGATGATATCCCTAACCTTTTTTTATTATTTTAAAAATTTATTCTTTAAATAGGAAATATAATAATTTTATATTTCTTTATATATACAGCATTACATATAATTATTTAAAATTTTATTCTAACTAAAGTATCACATATTTTTTTAGTTTCCTCTTAAAGTTGTTTATTATTTACATCTCTAATGTCCCTGGTAGTTTTATGTATAGTTTCGTTGTAGTAGTAGTTTTATATATAGCACTGTGCATGATTAAAATTTGTGATTTTTTTTTAATGTAATCTTTTCATCTTCTCTTGTTTCATGTTTGTCATGTTTGTGTTTGTTTTTTCTTAATACTTCAAAGATGTTGTATACATTATTAATTTTATACATAAGTAGAAATAGAATTAAATTTAATTATTTGTCTATTATTGGTAAATTTTCTAGCACCACTTTAATTCTTGTGTATTGATTTATTTTTAGTATAATTCTTTATGCTTTCTTTTCGAGTATTGTTATTTTTTCAATTCTTCTTCAACCCAGAAATAGTATACTGTCGCAGTAGTTGATGTGGGGGACAATTATTGCGTTATATAATATATTTTTGCTCAATTCTGTTTTGATCTCTTCTGATTCTTTCCAAGGGTGAAATTCATTTTGCTATTTTTTGTTACATATTTTGTGTTCAATGTAAAGTTTAGTTTATGATTTATAATTGCTCCCAAATATTTTGCATCGAATTGGGTAGGAATTTATTGCAATGTTTTTTTTAAATCAATATTTGTTGAATTTTTCCAATGTATATTTGTACTTAAAACAATCATTCTGAATCTAAAAAATATATTATTTGAATGTTACATTTTTTATCACATCACTTAAATAATATTAGTAATAATATTAACAGGCAATGAAAATTGACTACCACATGAATACGAAGTGTAATCTTATTTTGTATAATCATCACAAATCATTGATTTCCTTTATCTATTAAAAT
>JADDOH010017812.1:0-15037 GCA_016648135.1 Agrypnia vestita
TCACGAATTGAGTGAAGCAAATCAACAAACGCTGCGTTGACTGCTGCGTTGCATTACTCAACCGGCACAATAATGGAAGGATTTTAATCGAATCATTACCTGTGATGAAAAGTGGATCCTGTACGATAATCGGAAGCGCTCATCGCAATGGCTGAACCCTGCCGAACCAGCCAAACCATGCCCCAAGCGAAAATTGACTCCAAAAAAGTTACTTGTGAGCGTTTGGTGGACTAGTGCTGGTGTCGTTCACTACAGCTTTCTTAAATCTGGCCAGACGATTACGGCAGATGTCTATTGTCAGCAACTACAAACCATGATGGAAAAGCTAGCTGCTAAACAACCGAGGCTGGTTAATCGCTCTAGGCCACTGCTGCTCATGATAACGCTAGACCACACACTGCACAACAGACGGCTACCAAATTAGAGGAGCTTCAATTGGAATGTCTAAGACATCCACCGTACTCTCCGGACCTTGCCCCAACAGATTACTATTTTTTTCGAAATTTGGATAACTTCTTGCAAAGGAAAAAATTCAACTCCGATGGGGCAGTCCAAACCACCTTCAAAGATTTTATTGATTCCCGTCCGAATGGTTTTTTTAGTAAAGGGATCGATGAACTACCTATGAGATGGCAAAAGTGCATAGGTAGCAATGGTACATACTTTGATTAAATAAATATATTATAATAAAAAAAATCGGCTTTATGTTCCCCCCATACTAAACGCCAATTTCATATGTAAGGACCTAATATGTCAAAAAATCATAAAATCTCTAATTCAGTAAATTTTCAATTAGTAATCCTCGGTAACTGCATTCAAAACATTTATAATTTTTTTGGATATTGCTGCATTTGCTTTTATAGCCCACAAATGAAAAAAAAACTGTGCATATAAATAAAATAAAATACGTTTTTGAAAAATGCGAATTTTTCTTAATATACTTGAGGATTCGTTTTATTTTTAATTAAACAATCAAGAATTTTTATAAATTTTCAGAAAGTGCTTTATGGGCTATTTTACCGTCTGTCATATCACGATACATGTCACATTTTACCGTAACCCGTTCTTACCTTTTCTCTGGGAGATTAAATCGAAGGCCTCTACGTAAACAAAAAAAAAATACAGGAGAGCTGTTTGAAGTTTGGCTTTACACAAACAATGAGCGTATTCCTCTGTTTTAACATTAGTTTTTATCTAAAAAAAAAAAATTTTATGTTATATTGTGAGGCAGAGAGTATTTTATATACAGTATATTGGTACAAAAAATCAAAAATGCATTTTTGGTAGACGTTTGAGTTTACGTAGGGACCATAGAAAAGCGCTTTTTCTGTTTTAAAAATTTCTGGCGATAGTTTAAATTTCACGAACTTTCGTCTTTTTCTAATTTCGTGACCATCAACTTGACTGATAATCACGTCTTGGACATAAAATTTGTAATAAAATTTCTTAATTTTTTGAAGCGTAAAGATTTTCATTTAAGCCTCGTATATTAATTAGAACGTTACGCCAATTAAATGTTTGGAACGATTCTTAATAAACGCTAATTATTGCTACGCAGCAAAAAGATTTCAGTTTGGGTGTAGCTAATATTTACCTATGTTAATAATTTAGCTTAAGTAGCAGTTAAGGGCGTCGGATTTGCTAATTCATTGGCAATTCGTTATTCTACTTTTCAAAAGTTGGCACAAAGTTTGACTGAGAATGGTCGTAATCCTCGTTCTAATTAAAATTTTCCGGCACATCTGTTTCCTTTACCCGAATAGTATTTTCTCCTTCCAGACATTTCTTTCAAACCTCTCTCTGCTTTGAAATGTTTAAAATATGCCTTTAATTCACAATATTGTTCACTGCTTTAAAAAACGACAATACGATATAAAATTGTGCATCTGTCCGAAAAATTGTCAAAAGGTCTCTTTTAATGATCATTATCGATTGTACCACAATGTCGTACTAGAGTACAATGTAAAGTTTAACAATGAGATAATTTTAAAGACGAGCCTTTGGTAACTACAAGTTATAATGACTGACAAACAATGAACAAAAAACGGTTACAGTACCGGGTTATATAATATGTATTGTATAACCCCTACACAGAAAATGTTTAATGTTGGCTGTCTATCGAATAGAAGGGGTATGGGAACGAATGGCCTGTAGTTTAAGTGGAGGAAAGGAATACAAATGAAATGGCCTAACCCACCATTCAGAGAATATTCTTCCTCCAGATATCTTTCAGTACGATGGTCGTCGAATTCGATGATAACAACACTGGTCTTCCAATCTGAGCACACAATAAACACGCTGTCTCGATTATATCGAAAAGTTGATTTTGAGAATCAATTCGGTATGTTTATGATAGTTAGATTTCGACTGTGTCAGGTGTTGGCAAGGAAAGAAGGGGAGCGAGGGGGGCCGTGACGTAAGTGCTAGATTTGTAGTCGAGCGTCTAAAAGTGCAAATGACGAACAAAATAATTAAATATTTTATTTTTCAATGTCTCTACTTCCAATTTTAATTTTTGGCATACGTCGTATCCTGTCGAAGGGCCCATTGGCCACGAAATATCTTGATTATTCAATAAATTGGTTTTATTCAAAAAAAAATCTTTATTACCAATATTAATTAAACCACAAAGTTATTTTGCTTATTATTATTATTATGTTATTTCATTATTGAATAACAAATTACATTGTATTATAGTTAAAAGTAAATGGATAGCATAGTGTAATTGTTAACTTGTTCGCCCGGAAAGACAAATTTCTATATTCCAATCATTTATTTATACATAGATATATTTTGTGATGATTGTTTTTTTGTTTATCCTTCTAACTGATTTATACATTTTTAAACAATTGTTTTATCATTATATTTTTTGGCAATGTATTGCCATTTAAATGTATTTCATACTTGTCACTTTGCTCCCTATATACTAGCTGCAGCACACAAACATCACCGTATCGTGCATCATGTTGGACTTGATTATGTGATTCTATCTCTCTAATAATTATATTTTACAACAAATTAAACTTAAATCTATACAGATTATCTACATGTAAAGCAATATACATAAAATATCTGATAAATAATTATCGCAATTCAAGGAGCATTGTTTCAGTGATAATTCGAGGTGTTCACAGCAACGTTTGTTCGCGCTTTAATGCGGATTCGCGGTAAGCATGTATTACACGCTCGAATGCGAACCAACCAAGTGTGTTTAACACAATTTCGCTTTTAAAGTGTTCATGTGTCACGAAGAATGTATCCAAGCTGTCGTTAATGGAAGAAATCTTATCGAGCATTCCGTGTAGGTTGAGGCGAAAAATAACGGGATTGGTTTTAAAAATCTTGATGTGAAATAAAGTTGGAGATCTCAACGGTCAGACGGAAGTGCTTATTTGTGATAGTTTCATAATTGTTTTTTGTTGACTGTTTTGTAAAGTGTTGTTCGCCCTTTAAATGGCATCAGCGTGTTTACGCGCCAAACAATAAAAAAAACTTACTTTTCGACCTTGCGTGGACAGGATTAAACACGATTTTCAGTGTCGTATATTAAAAGTCAATATGCTGTATGTGTTTTATAGATGTTTAAGCCTTATAGTGTCGTACGAAACTCCATTAACACAGGTGGTAATAAATTTTTTAAAACCCTTGGCATATAAAAGGTTAAGTATTTTTGTCGATGATATGAGTAAACAATCAAACAATGAGTTTACTGGAAATGTAAGGACCTCATGTTCAAGACAAAGCGCCTAAGACCCGAATTCAGAGTCAATACTTAGATGATTTAAAGTGTAGTAAATTTTAGTGAAAATTACACTTTTAAATTATCTAAATATTGACTCTGAATTCGGGCTTAAGGCTGTTGTATATTTTTGGCACAATATATTTTTGATAGTTTGACACTCAATCTATCAAAACACTCAACTCAACACTCGTCATGCGGGATGTTTTAGAACAGATAATGTTAAATGGCTGGTATCCTATAGAAATCTGTTGAGATTCACGTTTGAAGGTAAATTTATTATTAGGTGTCACATGTCGCATTTTGCGACAATTCTGTGGTGCGCTTCTAGTATGTAAGGGGTAAAATGATGTATGTTAAATTTATAAAACTGAATATCTATCTGTTCTTGTATCTTCTTGTATCTGTATACAAACTTTAACCGATCTACACCAAATTTTACATATTTTCTCTTTAGGACCCTGCGCAAATCACATGGAAAATCTATGATGAGAAGTCTTCCGTTGTTTTTCCGTGCAATTATCGTCATCACAAACAAATGGTTAAGAGCAAGGGAGGGGAAGGAATACTCTCAAATTCAAAAGTGGGCTTATTCAAGATTATGAAAAATGCATTCGGTTCAGATCATCCGAGACAAGAATGTTCGAATAATTTAACAGAAACTGTTTTGTTTTTATTTAAACAAAATTGAGCCGGCATATTAAGCAATTGAATATGCATGAGTGATATTATACATTTATTCGGTATATGAAATAAATTTATAAATTGATTATGATTTTTTCAATATACTCGATAAGTATTTATTTTCGATTGGACATGTAAATATCATATCCATAAAAATATTGTTTTCTATACTTTGACACTATGCGAGCATTTTTATTTTTATTTTTTTTATTTTTTTAAATAGAGATCCGAACACGGAATACGTGTCACATCAATATTCTTACTATTTTCAAACTAAGCTAAACGCTTGTGCTATGAAAATAGGACTAACTTGCTAGTCTGGGCTGAGATTCGAACCCGCGACCTTTGGATCACGAGACGAGTGTCCTAACCACAAGACCAACAAGCTACTCTTACTCCCTTTACTCCCTTTTTTTACTCTCTTTATATTAACTCGTGGCGTCTGCTTGCTTGCTTGCCGGGTGAAAAAACTTTGGATCGATTTTTAACCCTTTTCCCGTGATCCAATCGAGCTGAAACTTGGCAAGTAGACTCGTGGCGACGATTAAGAAGATCTATCAAATTTTCGTTAAAAAAAATTAATAATTATAGTATAATTTCGGATTTTTAGAAATTTTATTGGTTTTTTCAAATTGGAATCATTATAAAAGTTTGCTTACTAGCAAAGGCGGCCCGATAACGTCGCGGAATATTTTCTAAATTTGAATTACTCCGTCGTTATACATAATAGGTACTTCACTACGATTGTGGAAAATATAAATTGACTGACAAATGTTTTTAGAATTTAATCTTCAAAGCATGAAGTGTCTTATCAAAGCTCAAAAATCTGACATTTTAGAAATATATTAAATTACTGCAAGTTTAGTGTTATGTTATATGTTTTAATTCGTCTTTAATTTTTATTATATTTAACAAAGAAAGGGAGTATAATAAAAACTTGGTTTTTATGGGTTACTTTTTTACTTTTCGCCTTATCTCGGATGCCCGTATAAAAAAAAATTTCGCATTATGTCGACTGTGTACGTATCAACTATATTAAATTACGGGATATGAAATGTGCGTGCATGTATGTATGTATGTAAAAGCACATTCCGCATTTCGCGCTTCCCGGTTCGCCATGTCGAGGGCGGCCCCATTCGCTGCGGAACAACTCGCATTTATTTAATTTCACGTAATCAGCGGTACGGTGTAACACTCGTGTCTGCAATTACACAGACACACCCACACCCATACATATGCACAAACGAGGACTGATAACTAAATTTGTAGAAAATAATATATCATTTAATTTATAGAACAAACTAGAAATGGAATAAAAAATGCTTTGAAATGGTTCAATAAAGGCTATTTAAATTATTATCAATCGAAATCATACTTAACGTTGGTTACATAGTATCTGACTTAATTAATTTATTATTAGGTGTTCCACAAGGCTCAGTTCTGGGACCCACATTGTTCATAATTTATATTTATTTATTCATTTAACGCAGAATATAAATTTTAAAAAATAACATAAGACAGATAAAATAATAATACAGTTAAAGATAAAAATAATAATAGTTAAAAGGTAAAATAATAATACAGATTTTTTGTTGTCCATTTCCATTTCGTTGAGATCTAAAGAATCGTATCAGCTTTGTCCTATACACAGTTATATTATCAGCAAAAATGTCACCCGCCTCTGCATGTTCATTTCCTAATGAGTGTGGGGATTACTGAGTTAGCCAATGCATTAGTTCTGACATATAATAGAATACTGCACTGTGTCTTGATGACCTCGATGGGGCATATAAGTCGATACACTAACAATCTTTGGGCAATCAATCATGCTATTTATGATCCTACAAAGAAATATTAGGTCTGTCATAGTACGTCTCACAGACAAGCTTAATAGTTGTAAATAGCTAAGGAGATATTCATAATTGATATCTTCCAAGCGTATATTTAATTTGTAATTAATAAATCTTGAGAATTTTTTTGTATTCGTTTAACTGCCGTTGAATGATTAACACAGTGAGGCGATCAAATGACCGAGTTATATTCAACAAGTCTGACAAGAGAAGTGTAGAGGACTTATTAATGATATAGTGAAATATTATAAAATGAGATTATTCGCAGGCGATGCACTAGTGTGTCATATCAGGAAAAAATTATATAGAAATCATAACCAAGCTAAATTATGACAAATATACGAACTGTAACGGTTTACGATTTCAACCGGTGTTCATATAAAATATTCGTTTTTTTTCAATACCTAAATATGTCGCTCGACATTTTATAGTTAGGTATTGGGAACGTCAAAAAAATATATGATGCTTGCATTTTAATGAAATTTATATTAATCTAATATAATACCGGCTTTGCGTTTATAATTCAATGTGGCTTGTGACGTCATCTTCGTGAGAATGAAGCCTGATTAAATGAGATGTTACGGAACCCTTGTCAATAGATATATTTCCTTGAGGTCATGTAGCACGCAGTCTAACTGTCGATTTTTTTTCTCCCAAAACACAAAAAAAACCTCATATATATGTGTCATGCCACCTTCGCATGTAAGGTGTTTTTCTGGTTCGTAAAATATATTCAGTTATATAAATAAATTAAAAAATATCCTCCCATAAGAGATACAAACATTAGTCAACTCATTATTGATACTAGCTTGTAAAAAAGTATACCAGGAGTAAAAGAGTTAGAAATAATATTAAAATTTGATTACTTAAAATAAATTTAAAAAAAGAGTTTGTAACTACATTTGGTTGAACAAAAAAACAGCATTGTACACTTAAATATACAATTAGCTACCGTAGTCTACAAGGGGAATACCTTAGAAGCAGAGTACTGGCTTACCATGTAAGGGGTACAGGGATGTTTTTGATTTCAAAAAGGTTTTGTGCGCGCCTGGTGGCGATCCGTGTTCTCTCTTACCTGTAAAGATAAAAATAAAACATCGTTAAGGTGAGCGAATATAAAAATTTTCAATGGAATTCACTTGCAACGAACAAAGATGAAATTTAAGTTTTCTATATATATTTCATAAATACATGTTCTAAACGAGTATATCTGACAAATGTAAAAATTGCGATTAAAGCGAACCAAAAAAAAAGTGAACAAAAAATGATTGGTGATTTAAATGTTTCTGAACACAGCACTACTTTATTTTTGAAAGTACACCCGCGTTACTTAATTTCTAAAATATCTATAAATGTTGAGTACGTAATTGACTTTTTTTTACAAAAAAAAACCTTATTAGAATTGTGTGGTCAGGACAGTTTATTCTTGTTCAACACAAAATTTCATAAACGTTTTGGTAAACAAACCTTTGATTTTTCATAAACGTTTTGGTAAACAAACTTTTGATTGTAAAAATATTTGATAATTTTAATGCGTACCTGCTAGTTTTTTTACTATAGCATATCAAATATTTACCTTGCCAGAAATAACCCTTTAATAATGAATGAATAAAGAAGGAAATCAATAGATTTTATAAACGTAGTACACTTTAAATCAATGAAATTTTACACGTTTACTTTGCTTAACAATCTTTAAATGAAGATAAATTATAGAAGTCCCACAGAGTCGAAGCTATTTACGGGATACGTGCGTTCAAGTCTTTATAAGGCGGCCCAGGGCCTATGACCTGTATTTATTATTATTATTATTATTGATAATGGGCAGGCAGCTTAAGCTGATAGGCCCATATCACTGTCTCTCATTTGAATGTCCAGCCTATTCTTAAACTGATTGACACTGGCTGCAGACACAACGCCTTCAGGCAATATATTCTCATACATGTAACCCAAGAAAGCATGCTTAATGCATGCTTTCTTGGGTTACATGTATGAGCTGGCTTAAGTGATCATTTTGCACAATGTTACATTCACTAATTCTACCATAAGAATATTCATACATTATCAAATTTTTGAGAGTTTTATATATGTTCCAAGTCAATTTCTTTCATATATTCAAATGGACTACGTTAGAGACATCCTTGATCCTTCCCAAGATATACTACACATAGATTTCGAAGCTTAAAAGAAAGAAACAATGTCCGAACATTTAATAGGAGATAATTTGGGTTCGGCTTTTACATTAATGTACAGTAAATATATTAACACACAACAACGTTTTTATTTTATGGTATTAATATATCCCCATACACACTAACGTCAAACAAATATGGAGGAAAAAGCATATTATGTGCAGAAAAAAAAAGCAATATGATGCATGTATCTAAGACATGTGCGTTTTTAAAATATGTAATAAAAAACTTCCCTATAAGACTCGCCTCGCTCGAAAATGGAGAAGGTTACTATTTTTTTTCAATGAATGGAATTTAAAATTAGAGTAAAATTGAACAAAAGTCTGATAGTAAAAATTAGATATCTCAAAAACTAACAAAATTATAGAATTTTAAATTTGAATTTTGCATGAATAATTTGGTTCCGTCCGGTGGAGTCGCGTGACGTCATATCTCGTACCCGGTGTACATTGCGGCTCGTGCTCCGGCGCCCGGCTATGCGGAAGCGTGACGTCACAGGCTAGATGGAGGTCAATGATTCCGCGCTAAAATACTGTGTAAAATCACGTGTCGTGGCTGCAGGAGGAATTAATGAAAACGCTGGGATTTAATGCAGGATTTATCGAATACCGATTAATTAATTAAACTAACGTACAAGGTCACTTATCACTATTAAATGTAACGCTGTACCTTAAATTAAACTGTTTCGCAACTTTATATTCGCTTTGACACTTCATTTACTATTCCCCAGAATATTCCAATAATTTCCGCACTTATTAATTTCGCTTCGGTTTATCTCTCTACGTAAGAACTTTCTAGAATCGCTGTCGAATTTCCGCTCGCTTGGCCGGACTGACCCGCCCGCGGCTACCTTCGCTTCTGTTATCGCACGGAAAAATAACTCTCCGGTTACTCCCGCGTATCGTATTTATACTGGCCAATGCTGTTATCGAAATTTCGAGAAGTTTCCAGTGTTTTCGAGAAGTTCCTCGCGTTTTCCAGACACTTGGAGATGTCTCTCGAAAGTCGGAAGTGATTCCAGATCCTTCAGTAGTATTGCGCCAACTTCAAACAACTGTTACTTGACAGAAGTGCGCTTATAGCCTCGTTACAATACATTCATTTTAATATTCCTTTTTTCTTCTCCTTCATGTGGCCTGTCGGGTCCCCCCGACGTCGGCGATCATCTGGGAGAGAGTTTCCCTGTCCAGGGCAGTGCGGAACAGCTCTTCCACGCTTCTTATCCCGGTCCGCTCTCGGATGTTTCCAAGCCAGGAATGCCGCCTCCTTCCGACCCCTCTGCGACCCTCAATCTTCCCCTTCATGATGAGCTGAAGGATGGAGTATTTTTCGCCTCTCATTATATGACCAAAATATGAAATTTTACGGAGCTTTACTATGTTGAGTAACTGTCTGTTTGTATTTGCTCTACGTAAAACTTCAACATTACAAGTCATGTCAGTCCAAGATATCCTTAACATTTTACGATGTATCCACATTTCGAACGCCTCTAGGCGATTTAGAGTAGTCACCTTCAGCGTCCATGCCTCAACACCGTAAAGTAGAACTGACCATACATAGCATTTGATCAATCTATGTCTGAGCTTCAAGTTTAAGTCGTCCTTTTCTCTGTTACTTAATGACAAATTTCAACAATTTTTTCACCACTTATTAGTTTTGGTCTATATTTTAGTTAAATGTTACAACATATTATATTATGAGAACTACGAAACTTCTCCATTATACATCAATGGAGTAAGATGAAACCTAAGTACGTTTGTCAATAAACGACCACGAAAAATGTCGCTTTTTTCACAAATACAGAGGATTTCATCTATGGAACATAAGTCTCGCTTCCGGCGGTCAATATTCTTAATTAAAATTATTACGAAAAATACACGCAGCGGTCACTTTCCGTTCCGTTGAGTATTCCGTTACCCACATATTATAGAGCATTATCTTCTTCTTCTTCATCAGTTTTCATCTCTCCACTGCTGGACACAGGCCTCTTCCACACCCTTCCATAGAGCATTATATAATTGAAATTTAAGATACATCTCGTAATATTCCTATCACAATTATTATCATACTATTCAGTAAAAAATGACGGTTGGTTCCTTTCCTAAGCCCTAGTAAATATTTATAGCATCTTATTGGCTCTCCAAGGAAAGGCGGCCGTAGCATCGCGCGTGAAACGACCGGTTCGGGTTTGGTGGCCCGGGGTTCAAGCCCCATTTCCGGCCGTTTTTTAGCCGTGAATTCGAACGAAATTACACGAAGTTACGGAGACACACAAATGGACAGATGGACAGACAACGAAATTATTATTATTTATAATAATAATTCTTAACTGTTGAAAATTTGAACAAAATCGGCATTATAGTTTTTCAGGAATATATCTTAGGATATCTTAGGAAATCTGAAAAATGGAGTTTTGAGAAAAACGCAAAAGTATAATGTGATTCGTTTAAAAATTCACCTACCACGCTAGCTTCGAATTGCTATAACTCAGACAATTGTTGGAATTTTTTAACGAGTAATGAATTAGATTATTCTTGAAACTTCAAGCAATAAGATAAAGCAAAAAAAAACTATTTTATAAAAAAAATCAAGGTGGTTTGAGCCCTTAATCCGCGGGCAAAAACAATGCTGTCTTTGTCAAAGTAAACCGCGGTGGCAAACCCGTAGATCGATTTCGTTTCCATGAATCATTATCAGTCCGATGTATATAGGTGGACACTTTGAAAGCGGTAGCAGGCCAGATTATCGAATTCTCAGAAAATGCTGGCTGAATTAGAATTATTCTTTGCAGTAAAATTTCCAGATCACGTTTCAACTCGACGTTGACCGAGTATTTTTCTTTGCGAAAGTAAATTTAATAAAATCTGACAAGAAGCGTGCAACCTTTATTTAATTTTTAGATTGACAGGTACGTGGGAATACGCTTAAATACCCTTTGAGCGAAGTAAACAGCCTTCTCTTTACGGTAATACAGCCGCCGTTTCAGTAAACCGTCGATAGAAAAGCGAGCGGCCTACTTTTGAAAACTTTGAATGAAAAATATTTTCACGTTTGGTAGAGCAGCTCCGAACTGCCCGTTTAATAGAAAAAATAATAGCTGCACGTATTGTTACACGTGTAACTAACAGGGTCCTGAACTGCAACGGAAACTGACATAAATTGAAGCTCCTCAGAAGAGAAAGAACACTCTCGTTTCTTCTACAACGTAGAGTGAGGGGTCTGAATTTCATTTGTAATTGTATTGATAAATGGCGAGAGGTTGGGGAAGGTTATAAATATTTTACACAGAAACCTAAAGAGTGTCTATGCAAAATTTTGAATGGATGGTATTTATATCAGTGGGGAGGAGAAGGAGATATCTGCACAGAGCCTTAAAGAGTAATTACGCAAAACCTGGTTATGATCGGTTAAAGGATTTAGACTTATGTAGAGAGCAAACAGTTTTTAGATTTTCTTTTGATTTTGTTGTTAAATCACTTTTGAAGAATAAATTAAATTAAATTGCAGGGTCCATCATCAGGGCTGAAGTGTTATTGTGAGTGTTGGTGTTGTGGTTAAGTATTGATTAACAATACCGTGTCGAAAGCTTGGCATTTCTGTGTTTACGTGTTACGTGGCAATACCGTGTCGGAGTCATGTGTTGTCTTGTGTTGTGTGTATGTTTCATCTATGTCTGATTACTACCTCTGTGGGAACTGCGACGAGAATGACTTTGAAGCGCCGGATACCATGATGTTTTTAATTTGAAACCATCATCTCTATTAATATTTATCGGGTGCTTGTAGATTTCGAGTGCATCCTTGATACGATGCGTTTGGTGACCTTAGGCTTTCCAAGAATTTTCGGTTCGAATGCAAAATGATGGCCGGAAAGGTCGTAAAAACACGGCATTATACCCCAGAAGATTCCGAGTGGCCGTGAAAACCTAAGAACATTCTTAATTAGAAAAATGTCCAAAAAAATTGTACGTTATATATAAATATGTAGTTTTGTGTTATCGATACATCTATTATTCTATTTCCAAATAGCTGTCATCTTCATATTTAGCAATGAATCCTATAAAGCTTTTAAGTAATTCTCACTAGGTGACCCCAGGATTAAATACTTTTTTAATATTAAATTTGAATATCTTCAATATTGTCACGAAATGCTTAAATCATGAAGCACATAATCTAAATTTTCGGAAAAATCCAGAAGATTCTACAATTATTTGGAAATTGGTAGCACACATGAAAATATACCAGAAGCATTAAGGAAATCGAAAGTATAAGTATGCGCGAAATACGCGTGGCGAAAAAGTTATTTTGAAGTTTGTTGAAGCTGCAGATAACGGGTGAACGAAGACAGTCGAAACAAGACGAATCATAATCAGCCAGTGATAAACATACCAAAATAAATTCGGTGTGAAAGAAAACGATGAAATAAAATGTTCCAAAGACAGGTGAATATTGTAAAAGACGAATAGGAGAATCTTCCACAGACAACTGGAAGATCCCAGAGTGACTAGGGTAAAATTAGTGTGATTTACGGAACAGTGCTCCTGTTAAGTTTGTGTCCAGTGAGTTTCATTTCATTTACTGCCGCCGCGACCACAGTCAATTTATATTTTTTTAAATGAAATTTTGAATTATTTTATGAATGTGAATCCTTACATTTTGAAGTTACAATTTTAATTTGTATGTTCCACACTTGATTTTAAATTAATGTAATTATTTGTTAAAATTTGTTAAAATTAATGTAATTTATTTGTAACTAGTCAAATACCCCCAATTCACATTGACTTGAAAAATATTAAAATGAAGTATTTCATTATGATATAATAACGATGCCCTTTAATTTATTTAGATATCAAAAATTTTGTTTGAATAGTTTGCTCTAATGAACCAAAAACGTGCTTGTCATAGACATCTTGAATTTGACATCTAAACTCAACCATTTGAAGATAATAATCATTACCAACACGAATCGTCAGAATTACAAAACTTTTAGACTGTACACATTTTAATACGCGTTTTATAAAATAACAGCCGTGCGTGCTCCGTCGAGCACAATCCAAACTCCATTAAAATTAAATATCTCTTGTATCAAATCTTTCGTGCCGAAAATTTCGCTGTACAAACTTTCTTTTCTTTATTATCTTAAAGACCTCTATCGCAGTGGCACGTTGCGGCTGACGTTCGTTATACGAATCGCGTGTCAAGAACAATCTTCCCCGTACCCCCTGGACACCACACCACGGTCGGAGGGGTGGCGAAAGAAGGGAGGAATGGGTGGGCGAGATATCGATCCCTGAAGAACTCCGCAAGTAATGGTTGTCCGCCGGTACTTATCGGATTTCTTCAAAGAAATGAATTCTCTCAAGTGGTTCGAACCTTTCCAAGATATCGTTTTCCCATTTAGGGGATGAATTCACGTTTTGAGTAATACTGAATTATTTACCTTAAGTGCTAATTCATTTTTAAAATTGAGTGCCTAAGCCATGGCTCTGGGGAGTATTCTAAATATTGGCTCAATATTTATACGGCTTGAAGTAATTAATACGATTAATTTACAAGCTTATTTTATACATATAGACATTTTATAGACATTTTGGTCATTAATCATTAAAAACTCATTATTATTGTGCAGTCATTTCTGCAACATGGATAGAGTGCAGCACATAAATTTAAATTAATTTCAATATCGACAATAAAAGAATATCTTTTAAAATCATGTTGAAAATCCCACTACTCAACTCCTTCAAGACTTTGGCGCTCTAACAATTGTAGGTTTTCCATTTAAGAAAGACAATGGAATTAGTACGTGTAAACTGTGCGTACGAGGCACGTTGTTTCATTGTGTTTGTGTTTATACCCGTAAATTTATTTACATACCTATACATTACTCTCTTATTATATAAATAATTATAATATTTACTTATTATTGTTGAAAACAACAACGACTCACTTGCATTACACACATACATATATGTAGGAACATTCTTCACTCGTTTTTGTCTTGCAGAATTCGTCACTCACATGCTACGCGACACTCAATACACGCCACATGCCGACACTGGAGGATATCTTTGGATGGGTGGGCATTCTCTCCCAAACACTACACCTTACCCGCCAATGTCGTTTACGTCTATTGATGTTAGGACATTGATGTTGAACATTTTCGACTCATAATTTAGGTACAAACATACCTGTAAAGTATAGTAGAGTATCTTTGAAAGAATCTCGTATTAATAAGAAAGTTTAAGACTAAGTTTAGAGGTTCATTTGTACATCGTGCATATCCCAAATATATAAAATGATGTACGAAATGTTTAATTTAAATTTTTAAATGAAATACTTTGAACATCCTGTGGATGGTCTGCAGTTTTCAGACAAACAAATGTTGTAATGCAGTATGCAATAATTAATTTGCGATGTTTGCGGTTTGCTTAGATAAAAATAAATAAATTTCGTCGCGTGTGTGGTGTCTCCTTCCGCTATAAGTTGTCCCGTTTCCTCTGTATTTCGAACAATATGCTCGATCCGGGAGTAAAGTATGAGCGTACCTATAGTCGCCTGCATACGCGACTCGGGTGT
>JADDOH010017814.1:0-37571 GCA_016648135.1 Agrypnia vestita
TTTTAAATAATTTAGATTTTTATGTGAGGTATATGAAAGGAAATGCAGCGATATCCCTCTGAGGTGTTTCAGAGATGAATACAAGAAAGCAGAATTTTTTCTGGAATAAATGTATAGGTAAATAAATATTTAACTTTTGAATACGGCTTTTGCTACAAAATAGTGGATATTGCAGCTTTTGCTAGTTACATAATTGGATATTTATGTGTTAACTATGATCTTTCAGCATAAAATTAACATTTACAATCACTTCAGTATGAAGCGACCATTTTGTCATAAATCCTTGGACATTTTTGAGTTGAAGTAGATATTTTGTACACAACAAGAATATTAAGGCGATCGTCTAGCAGAATGAGCAAATTTCACCATTTTTTCTCATATCTTCTCTTGCGTTTTTTATTACATTTTTGTATGGAAATATCTCATTTTAAAATTTATTCATCAGGTTACATATATTTTAAATACGAATGTCTTATTAAAATGTCATAAACTAAATTAAATAATTGATTAATCAGATACCAAAGCTTCGATGTTTTAAAAATGGAGAAAATTGCTCCACTTTGTGGGCCTTTTATGACTGAACGGCGTGTGAGATGTCTTTTTTATTCAATAATATTACAAAGTTAACGATTATCTTAAATTTGTTACAATTATAGAAAAATCTGTTAATACGTTTACATGCAATTTATGTTTTATTTATGTGCAGCTGTCTTGAAACTGAAAAGCAATATATTGTTTATTTTTTCATAAATTCTACTAACCACAAATACAACATCGCACGGACCCACACCTTACCGATAGTTGGATAAGATTGTTCCCCCAACTAATACACCGCCGCCTCTAGCATTACAGAATTGAATCCCTAATTTGAAAATGATGAATGACCATTTGCTATTATTTACTCTGGGTTTAGTTCGGGAGGGGTTGACTTGAATATGATTTAGTGTTAACTATTTTGTTCGAGAGCTCCCACACTTACCTTAACTTATACCGAAGTAAGAACTTGGGATTTGCGAGAGCTTTGATATACACTCGGATACTCGGGAACCTAGATGTACGTGTTTCAAATATTTGAGCATAAACTGTTCTGTTATTTCAGAAAGTGAAACATTTGATTTATTATGAGGGTTACTATAAATTTATATATTAAAAATACGAAATAATGCACTTATGGCATTGAATCAAGACCTTTTCAGAACAGATATCACTACAATCTAAACTCAAAACGAAAATTCTTATTATATATGCATAATACAAGACGGAAATATTTATACAGCAGAAATCCTGAAAAAAACTCTCAAATGATCCATTGAATAAAAGTATCGTGTAATTTGCAATATATAGTATGTGCAACTATTTTTACCTGACAAGATTTTTTTGCGTTGTTTCCATCATCAGCTATAGAAATATAAATTTTTCATTTAACTCAATAAATACAGGGTGTCCCGTATCTCAACGTCAAGCCGAAATCGAACGATAGGCCAAATCATAACAATTATCAGAAAAATATTTAAAAAAATAAAAAAAGCAGTCAGTTAAAACTGGGCAAAGTATTGATTTTGAATACTTGGTTTGGTTAAAAAGTGACATTTTCTTCCAAGCTGGAGCAGCTTGCCTTGAATTTTGAACAAAAGTTTACAGAAGCATTATTCAGGATTACATAATAATAAAAAAAATGAAGAAACAAAGATTTGTAGCAACTATAGTGAAAAGACCATCTCAGGGTGTAGATTTTTTTGATGTTTTATTAAATACTTCAAATATATTTTCTCGATATCTATTATGGCCTATTAGCCGATTTTGGCTTGACGTCAAGATATGGGACATCCTGTATAGACAGAACGACAATTTGTTTTTACTTTATTTGTTAATACACAAATATTTAGAAAAAATGTATGTTGTTGTCTAATAACAAACTGATTCAATTTATTTAAAACTGTACTTAATGATCAATTGTCTGGGCTTTTATTTCCCGTAAGCATTTTTAAGGTTTACAGTTAAAAAAACAGTAATGTAAATAATAAGGCTAGTTATTTAAAAAATTATAAGTAGATTATTTCAAAATATTATTATCGGTTGATTTTCTCGATCATCCCTTAACTTTCTTACAAAAAAAAAGGAATGTATTTTTATACAAGAAAACACATTTATTTTTCTTCGGCTTTGTATTTTTTTACTGTGAAGCAAAATTTAATATTAATGAAATTTCATTCGTCTTTGAATACTGTAATATGGATGACACGATGTTATTTATAAAACCAATCTTATAATATTTGCAATCTTTTCAGAATTTCACATTTTATACATCAAAATCTTTATTTCGTTTATTTATATCCCAGAGATATCCTGGAGGAAAATTTTAATTGGGTTTATTTTTCACTTTTTCCTGCTTTTGTAATCGTCCCCAAGATGCTTCCAGTGCCCCTGAAAGGGATGAAATATATTTAGGAAGGTCCATTTAATTGTTGTCATCCCTTATATTTCACGTTTCTACCCTTACACAAACAATACACACATTGTCCCTTGTACCCTAGCATGCTTAACCTTTAAAATACTAAAGTTTGTACCTTTGTACGGAAATTGTAAAGATTTTCTTAAAATTTTGAAATCGAGAAAATGAAATTTAATTTTATTTATAACGTATTAAAAAATAACAATCTTTTATAATATTTATTTTATTTATAAAATTCCTAACACTATTTACGAATTTATGAACATTGCTATGAAAAATAAATATTTCAAATTTTTTTAGCTTAATATAGAGAGATAAGAATATAACAAAAATGTCATATTTAATGTTGTATTCACAAGTATATAAGCAAAGATCTTATCATTCTCATTTTTACTTTAATCTTATATTTTCTAATTATGTGCCATATACATACTACATGTATGCCACCACAAACTACACTACACAATTAGTATACAACTTTACTAATATCCGCTACATATTTTTACATCTTACTTATACAGATTACACATAATTATGTAAAATGAAATGAAAAACTAAATTGAAAATTTTTGATGCTCACTGTGTATGCCCAAATAAATTAATGTACTAATTGTATTGCATTTTTTCTGATAAAATTAATGTATAATTAACAGAAAATAATAAAAGTATTATATTACTTACTGATTTTGTTACGTCATAATTACGAATAATTACGCATAAAAAAAATATATTTTACGACAATTTTTTTCAAAAGACTACCTACCTCCTACGCTTTACTCGAATACTTTGGCGAATATAAAATAAAAAAATATGTTTAATGAATTGTATCAATCTTCGCGCTCAATGGGTTAAAAGGTCTTTATACAAAGGTTCGAGTTTAGACCGCTCCCGAAAGTTTACCCTTTCCACTCCTTAACCTATTGTTCCATACTTTTGACAAACTGCCCGTTATACGAGAATTTGGATCTCGAAAGTTAGCAGAAAGAAAATTTACTGAATTAATGTGGGTCCTTAATCCTCAAGGTTACATATTTATTACCCGCATTGAAGTGGGATTGTATTAAGAAAATGTTGAATTTATATAAATTCTTCCCTCTTGATTTCTCCAGCATTCTTCATTTTCTAATTAAAACTTATAATTACTAATATATTTTGTCTACCAAACATACACATAACCCAGGTCGAAAAATCGTAACTTTATAATCCAACAAAACTAGATTTATATTGAATTACGCAACAAAGAAAAGTCATTAGCGGATTATATTATATTGTCACGTGTCGTAGCTGCAGTAGGATTTAATGAAAATACTGGAATTTAATACAGGATTAATTTATTACTGATTAATTAATTAATTAACGAAATTAGACAAAATTAGGCGCAGAACTAAAGTAGTGGATATCATGGATCGTATAGCGAAGCTAAAATGGCAATTGGCAGGACACGTTGCAAGACAGGATATAAGAGAATAAGATAAGATGTAAGATGGCCTCCCAGAGTTCTGAAATGGAGACCTTGGGAAAATAAAAGAGGCATCGGAAGACCTCAAAAGAGATGGGCCGATGATATTGTCGCTGTGGGGGGAAAGAAATGGCTACAATTAGCCAACAACAGGGAAGAATGGAAAAATAAGGAAGAGGCCTATATCCAGCAGTGGAAATACGAAGGCTGATGAAGAAAAATAAGAATAATTAATTAATCAAACACACAAAGTCACATGACACTCTTTGACTTAACGCTATTATTAAAATTAAACAATTTCGTAAATTTATCACTCGTAAATATACACTTTATAATTGCTTTGGTCTCTGACTTCTACTAAACTTCAAAACAAACTGACTGGCGGCAATTTTCTAAAAATTTTTCGGTGTATTTCCGTGTATTTTAGACCCTACTACTTTCTTACCCCCACTTTCCAATTTAATGTCTGCTATAATACAGTAAATTGCTAGTGTAGCAGGCAGGGCGTCAAATCAATTTAGTGTTTACTTGCTGCCAAGACACTCAGCAACAATGAAAAAAGCTTAATTTAATTTTGTAAACACTGTAAACATTTGTAACATTGAACATTGAATAAACATTGAATAAACATTGAATTGAATAAACTGTCAAACGCTCATAATGCTGGGAAATATTATTTTTTTGTAATATATACTTGTATGAAATGTAGCCAAGATCGTTGAAGATTATTTATCACTGTGGAATCCGACATAAAAGCGTAAACATACGAACTGTGTATCCCGATTCGTATCTCCTATAAACAATTGAATTTTAATTCCATCACATTAGGCTAACTGAAGCCGACCACCCTTCGCTCGGGCTCCACGCAGGGGTGTCACAATCGATCCCACGGTCCCCGTATCGGTTCTAAGTATCTCTAATCTCTACGGGAAATCAGGCCGGTACTCCATCACGTCCCTTTATAATCGCCAGACCCTGCTGGAACCTATCTTAAATCTAGGGAACACATCTAACAGAAATCTTTGTTCCAGTGGCGTACGAGTGTATTATACCCGCACTGTAATTGAAACACTATAATAATAGAAAATTCTTTAAACAATATTATGTTTTATAAAAAAAATATATTGATTATTTTATTTGTATATATCTACTTTAATGTGATTTTTTTTTTCACCAACATGTTTCAGAAATTACCATTCCATCATCAGGGTGCTATATAATTATTAAAAAATTCGAATGAAATGTCTTTTGTTCCTTGTTTTTTCTAATTATGTGAAAAATCTTTTTTTTTCTTTTTAAAATATTATTACCGAAGTTTATTTTTTTTAAAATAATTTTTCAAATAACAGTTATACAGCACCCTGGTGATGGAATGATAATTTCTGAAACATGGTGGTGAAAAAAAAAATAATTTGGCAAAATAGTTTTTGTTCAGTAACACGTAACAATTAACAGAATTTTTTTTCGAAGAGTTAATTTAATGCACATTCGTTACTTATTTTTATACATGCAGCCCATTTTTCAAATTCACATTAAATATTTATTAATGTGTGAACGTAATTTTGACCCTTTTTACTCCCTTTCTTTTTTGTTTGTTGTCTGCGGAATAATTTTGGATCAATTTTTAACCCTTTTCCCGTTATCCAATCAAGCTGAAACTTTGCAAGCTGACTTGTGGAGATGATATTAATGGTCTAACAAATTTTCGTTTAAAAATATTAATAATTGTAGTATAATTTTGGATTTTTTCGAAATTTTAATGGTTTTTACAAATTGCAATCATGATCCCTACTTTACGTAGGCACAAAACCTGATTAATTGAGAAAGAGGGTATATGGGTTAGTTTTTTTATTTATTTTTAATGATGTCCCAAGTCACAATTTTCATTAAAAATAATTAGTTTAGATTTATAATTTATTGTCTCAATTAAATTTATATAATATTTATCTAAATAGGAAAGCCTGGTTTTAGAATTTAATTTAAAATATTTATACCTTTACAAAATTCCAGAGAACCAATTAATGTTGTTTAATAAATTCCAGGGAACAAATAATACGTCATCACACCGAGTCTTCTGTTTTTATTCATATCAAATGATTCTACGCATGACTACCGTTTTATATTTTAATTAAATTTCGATTTACGTATAATTTACATAAAGAAATTGGAGAGAGCGAAGTTTTTTGACCTTTGCACTGGTTCTAACTAATTTAAATTAGTATTTTTGCGAAATTTCGTCCACGCCAAAGAAATTAAGTATCCGGAGAAGCGTAGTGAGATGGTTTTAATCTCATTAGGATCCTTGAGAGAAATTGAAATAAAATTTGAATGATGTGCAATATTTACATACGCATTAAGGTTGAGAAAGGGGCAAAGTGAGTAGAGAGCGAGTATTGTGTTTTGCACAGGGTCCCAAAGAGTAATACTGCAAAATTAGGAATGGCTGACAGTAAACTAAACGTGCCTTAATATTATGGTGAGAGAATGGAGTAACTATGCAAAGGTTTTGATCGATCAAGTAATACATAATTATATTTTTCTTTAAATTATCTCGATTTAACTTTGCCACACCCAGTAAGTTATATGTACTTATTTATTTATTAAGGGATCTTAACAGTTTTTTAAACATTATAGTGTAAAAGCATAGTTTTCATTTCAAAGACCAATTAAAAATATTTAAAGATAAGTCAGAAATTTAAGGCTTTTTTTAATCAGAATTCATCTCAAAGAAAACACCATTCACGATTCTGCAGGCCGGATGTTTTATTTATTTTCCGATAAATATTTACGTAACTGTCATCGTATTTCATACTCACTTAATTCTATTTTCGAACAAAAATAAGACGTGTCGTATTTGATTTTTCCATATTTTCCATTCCGATATCCCTTACTTTTACAGTTGTCAGTTATTCCAGGACCGCTTTATTCCCTTTGATTTTATTAACCTTCCGTCAAATTTGATGCAGGGTAGTAAAACAAAGTATCATCCCCTCCTGGAGTAAATCCAGGCTACGCCACTGACGACCTCCCCTCCCCCTCCCCCTTCCTGACCGGAGAGCCTCAATCTCAAATCTACCGTAACAGTGAAACGTAAATCTCGGATCTTAAAAGAATGTACTTCGTGGGCCCGGGTTGTCCTTTGTTGAGGACACTTTTAAAGGACATTGTTAACTTTTGTTGCAAGAGAACGGTACGTGATTGAAAGGTTATCGCGAAATCTGTTGAGAAATGGAAGTAAACGACGTAGGTGTTACGTATAGAAGACGAAAACGAATTCATCTTTTTTAGTAAATTTTAACTTTTATCTAAACTTTAGGAAATAAAGTAATTTGTCTCCGGCATTGTAATAATTTGCTTAATAATATCACATTCACTAATTTTTCTCTTCTCCTGAATATTCCTGTAATAACCACACTTCCAACTTACACTAGTAACTTTAACCGGAACCTAAGACTTGTTTTATATATTTTAATGATTGAAGTTAAGTAAATTAAACTCAAGTTGTGAAAGAAGATAATTAGAAAAAAATATTTTTTTTAAATCTATTCGATAAGTTATTATATAGACTCACTGGTTATATAAATAAATTAAATAAATATTTTGCTTTAATTATTAAGGTTCATAATTTTTTTTAAATATTTTATTTTCCGTGAGACACTGATACAATACAAGGTGGAAATAATAATAGAGTTTTCCAGAATATTTTGAGAATGTCCAAATTTTTCAAAAACACAATACTGGATTTTATCCCCAGGGGGACATCGTTTGTTAAAATAATATGTTATAATGAAAGAGTCACCAGTCCCGAATTTTACCTCGGGAAATTTATCTCTATGGAAAAACGCAAACGGTTTTAATGCAGTTTTTATTAAAGCGAGATCAGAATGAGTAATTGGATATGCAGCTCTCTCCGTGCCTAGGCTGATAAGGCCTGACGTCAGTCGAGTGGTGACGCAGCGCGCGTGGGCCATTGGATATCGTAACAGCTAGGCGCGGTGTGTGTGACGTCACGCTGAACAGCTGAAGATGTGCCGTTGCGGAGTAGTCTGCGTAGTGTTGTTGAGGATGATACTTGATGGCTGGTGCAGGGTGGATAGCGTGGCACTGCTGAGATGGTGGCTATGCAGGCTACCGAGACTTTGTGGAGTAGGCACGGCGTGAGGTGAAGAATGGCTGAATGCAGGTGAGTAATTATTGATGAAGGCTTGTAGGCAGTCAACGTAGCATCCGAAGATGCTCAACTACGGAGGTTGTGTTGGAGAAGCACGGCACTGAGTGAAAAGCGCGTGGATGCTGACGCGTAGAGCTACCGCGTATTGTGAAAGCACGGACGAACCAACTTTCAGTGTCCCAATGCACCGCTTATATATCTTATATCTGCCCGGCGCGCGTGCACACCCGCGTAAAAATTGTAGCGTCGGTGTCTGCGCCAAGCGTGGAAACAGCCCTGTTGGCGAATCCATCCTTTCAGGATCGGCGTGTATTCCCTTCTGTCAGCGTTTTTGGATATCTCCGGCGTTGTCCGTCTCTGTATGGATTCAATAGCGTCAGCACTTTTGGAGGGTACGTGTGACTTGTGTTACCGGTTCATATTTATCGTGGGAATTCTTTAATACGCTGGTAGTTTGGCTGTAGGTAAATGGGGCGTTGGCCCCTACAATATCTAGATGTCTTATAGGGACGAAGCTATATTTTATATGAGAAAGTAGGTATGGAAGTATTTTTGGATGTTCAAAGGGCTTACGATCTATCGTACGTCTGGCGGTGGTCATTTAAGGCAGCCGTACGATAGATCGCAAGCCCTATTACCCAAACCTTACCCGTACCCCTTAACTTACCCGTACCCCTTAGTCCGTACCCAAAAAGACTTCCATACCAACTTTTCCATATAAAATATAGCTTTGTCTCTATGGGACATCTACATACAATATATATTGAATACAATCTTTAATTCAAATACAACCTAGTATCCCAATAACAAGAGTCTTCAATCTGCTATAGCAACCTTTATACATTCAAATCATTGCAGCGTGATCATGTATGAAAGAAGTACGTGACATGCATAGTTTTAAAGCACGTATGGTGGAAGAGACAAACAATCAAATAAATTAATTGGTTTCAATCACTTGCTTAAAGGAGTAATAAAATGGCTTTGTATACTTTGCCATTATTCTACCTTAAAAAATAACCTTTCTTTGGCATTAAAGGTTAGGGATATTAAATGAATTCTTCATTTTTTTATATAGAAAACTTTTCTGAAGAAAAGTCGTTCAGATTTAATATATAAATGTGAAACGTAGGCGAAGCCGTTTAGCTGGAAGCTGTTCAATAAAAAATACCAAATCTATTTTGGTCTCTTATGGAAAAAAACTAAATATTTCTATTTTACTTAAGCTAAGTAGACTTTATGTTCACTCATCTATATGATTATTTTTTACACGGCCAGTGATGACTGATAGCCAGCTTTAGTATTCGCAGGTAACTAATTCATTTATGCATATATATACGTATAGGATACAATTTTATCTAATAAAAAACGTGAAATAAATTATGTTGGGTATTAAAGCAAAGGCAGCAATATCCAAAAAAATTAAATGCAGTCATCGAAGATTACTAATTAATAATGTACTGTGTTCGATATTCGTGACGTCACGTTGGCACAGAAATCGATTCAAAAGAAAATTGTTATTTTCTTATGTGGCAATACTGATTGGTCCCTATCGAAAAATATCCTACCCTCACCAGTTCCAATCCCCCTCTCGTTTTGACAAGTCTTGTGTTAAAAGCCCCAATTTTTCGTCTCGTTTTTAATTGTATATTTTATAATTTCGTCATCGCCGAACTTCAGGAGTAACGAACGTTGGTAGCCAACCAAGTGAAACAGTTGTTTCAACAAAAAAACAAAAAGGTGTGTTAAAATGTCCTTCATTTCTCGACCCAAATACAGTCCACTTTTTCCAATAATCCCAAATCTTTTCCCCACGTACGCGGCGATTTTGTGTCGCATTCATACTGAATTCGAGTTTAGAGATAAACAGAGTTGCAATTGCCAATATGATCTCCAGTAAAAGAAGATAGAAGAAGATACATAAGGTTCTCTGGGGTCTTCTAGTATATAAATACAACTTTTTCTGCTAATTTACGATTCAACGTGCGGATGTTGTTATTATGGCGTGGTGAGCTACGGAATCTGGCCATACGCAGTAACCAATTTCGGCCAATCAGGGCTAGGTACAGTCAACGTGCTTCCGGTCGCCGCAGCGTTAGCCATTTTTTCAACAAATAAGCGATAGCCATTTTATCTACAATCAAGCGATAGCCATTTTATCAACAATCAAGCGATAGCCATTTTATCAACAATCAAGCGATAGCTATTTTATCAACTTCAACAATAAATTTTTATTATTTGAGCTCTGTATTGAAAAGCTCTAGCTGTCCCTAGTGTTGTAGACAGAATAAAGAAAGGAGTGCTGAGATAATTTGGTCATGTAGAACATATAAGCGGGGAAGGGATGTTTAAGAAAATATATTGGGCGAGTGTTGAAGGAAACAGGAAGAGGGCGTTCGCGAAAGACCTGGCGTAATCAAATACTACAAATATTAGAGGATGGCCCTGTTAAAAGTCTCGACAACCGTTCGTAGAGCTTGCATGATAAAATGTATGAATGTAGCCGAAGCAAAATTAGTGTGCCAAGAGAGAAGAATATGGCGCTCTTTCCTTTCTGCGTACCCCTGTGGGGAAATGTCGTGACGGTTAGTTCGTTTATTGTTTCTACTGTACAAATTACTCCACATTTTCACATACGAAACACACGCCGATACTAAAGAATTCTTCTCTCAATACAACAAACCCGCCAGAATTGGGTGTTTTTTTTTAAATAGAAGTGCGCACATAGAATATGCCTTACATCAATACTGTTACTATTTTTAAACTTAGTCTGCGCTATTAAAAAAAAAGGTTTCCTTTCTGATCTGACAACTAGGCATATGTCTTAACCACTAGAACAATAAGAAGGTCGATTCGGTAAGTTTCCGTTTACAATGCCATGTCGACAGCAGCTTGTGTATGTCTTTACGTAAGCGTCAAGCGTATGATAAATAAAATAGAAGAGCCTGAAAGATACTTCAGAAGAAAATGTAAACATCCATTAAATCATTACAATATTTTTATTGGTCTACACTAAATCGAATATAATAATACAATAAAATCAATTAAATTTAACAAGTATCCCTTTTGATACAGATACTGCCGTTTTTCTCCCTTTATATTTACTCGTGGCGTCTGCTTGCTTGCTTGCCGGCTTGCCGTCGAAAAAACTTTGGATCGATTTTTAACCCTTCCCGTAATCCAATCCAGCTGAAAATTTGCATGTAGACTCGTGGCGACGATTTTTTTATTATTTTTTATTTTTTTTTATTTATTAGATACTATTTAGATACAATTTATACATGTTTAATATAATAATATGTATGTATAATGAAATTGTAGATATTATTGTTCTTAGTCCTCCTCACTAGGGGTTCCTGTGCTGAGGCGGACTGGTTCAAACTTATTTATTTTCTATTTTTAAATTACTGCGAAGTTTTCAATACTCCTTCTAATTTATCTGCATCGACTTGTTTTAGCCATGGTTATACTCTTCAATCTTTTCAATATTTTTGAGGGTTGGGGGAAGGATATTGTTGAGTTTTATTGCAAAATTAAGAAGATCTATCAAATTTTCGTTAAAAAAATAATAATTATTGTATGATTTCGAATTTTTTCAAATTGGAACCATTACAAAAGTTTGATTATTAGCAACGGTGGCCTGATAACGTCGCGGAATATTTTCTAAATTTGAATTACTCCGTCGGTATACATAATTGGTACTTCACTACGAATTTCGAAAATCTAAATTGACTGACAAATGGTTTTAGAATTTAATCTTCAAAGCATGAAGTGTCTTATCAAAGCTCAAAACATCTGACATTTTAGAAATATATTAAATTACTGTAAGTTTAGTGTTATGTTATATGTTTCAATTCGTTTTTAATTGCTGTTATTTTTACAAAGAAAGGGAGTATAATAAAAATTTGGTTTTTATGGGTTAGTTTTTTAATGTATCACTGTCGAACTCCAACCACATACCCCAGCTGTACATTACACCCGATGTTTGAAACCTTTTTCAAGAAAAAACAGTTGCGTGGAAATCGGCAGAATTAAAATAATAAATGTTTTTAATACAAAATTTGTTAATTTTTTATAATTAATAATCTGTAATTTGTCGGCGCACAATTCCCAAAGAGCCCAGAAGGTCTAGATGAACAAAAGCGATTAAGTTTGAGGGATGAGGGTCCGTAAAGGTTTAACATTAAATATTATAAAATAAATTTTATTTAAATTTTGCACGGAAAAATGTTCTTCTATTGTCTTCACAAAAAAGGTATTAAGAGATTCTAAATTAGTTACCATTTTCTAAAGACACGTTATTACCATACTAGCCGGCTTTCATATGTAGCAAATATTCCATTGAAAGGGACAACAAATCACGGCACACTTATTTCACAAACGCTCTGCGTGTAGACAGAAAAATCAGGTAATTTGAAATCACAATGACTAAAATAACATACACATTCTTACAATAATGTATGATTCCTTTTTCCCCGGGACTTTTTTTTCGGCGTAGCGTCGCGCCCGATCACGAAGAAGGTCCGTTCGATAATAAATGCAAGCAAGGCAATTACCTTACTTTTGAGTTGCCAAGATTTCACGCTTGTAACGTATCTACAGTTTATTAGATCATTGCCATTTTCACATAAAAAATTATACTATTACAACAAAACAGAGTTACGAGTTAAGAGATGCAGCATTTTTCTTACCCGATCAAAATTCATAAATAATTGGTATTTTTAAACTAACGGGTTATACAAAATTATTGTTTGTCTAGGGAATTTTTATCGAAAAAATCTAAGAAAATATATGTCAGCTCATTATAACTACTATTTTCAAATTAAGAAAAACGTTTTCACTGTGAAAATAGTAGTAACTTACTGATCTCCGTGAAAGACGTTCGAACCCTCGATCAACAGATCACTATGCGAGTATCCTAACTACCAGACCTACAAACATTATACTCTTATCATTAAATATTCAAAAGATATTTTGTGAGAGTACCATCTATCATCATAAAATAAAATTAGCATGATGACGTCACCAAAGCCGCCAGAATGCTTAGCCGGTTGAGTGAGCGATTTACTGGGCATTCCGCTCGACCAACTTCACCTGGCGCCATCTTGAAGACAGCACTACATCGTGTTTAGTTTTGCTTGTAATATTGTCATTTGTTATAAAATACGTCACAGAATGGCAGGCTAAAGGAATTGAGCGCTATCCGAATTCCTTGCAATATCTCACAACACTAACGAAGAATCGAGAATGGCCTTTAACAATCTTGGGTGATCTACGATATTCGGAAAACGCCTGGAAAAACAGAGAAGCGACGAGGAACTTCTCCTAAATACTAGAATAATCTATAAATTACGAAAACATCAAAATTTGGGTAAAAATACGGAACTACGCCACGGTGCTAGGAATTGTCGTGTTTGATAGTTCGTTCAGTGCGAAGTATGCGCGAGACGATGGCCAGGTGTGCCCGGTCGTGAAATTGAGAAGTGACAGATATCGAACTAAATAATCGAGCGAAGTACCTTGTTGGCGAAATAAACCAAAGCGACTTCTATGTGCGAGAAATGAATATTCTACAAGCAAATATGACGTGTTACCCAGAGATAATAAAGTGTTCATTAAATTATGAGTGATATATTGCTAGAAAAAGTATAATTTAAAGGAAAGCGTTAGTTTCAAGCGACCTTGTACATTGAATAATTAATTGTCAATTAATAAATCGCTAAATAATTTCCGATGATTTCATTTATTCCTCCCTAGCCACGACTCGTGACAATACAATAAATCTGTGATAAAATATGTAAGTACTTTATTTGTAAATGCCTTAACATATCTAATCCTTACTGTAAGCCAACTAATATATAAATATGTAAACAAGAGTGACGATCTGATTGGAGAGAGATCATCATTTCTCTTTTAAATATCTTCTGAGACATGTGCTACACTTGTAGCATAGTATAGATCTCTTTCCATTAAAGATAAACAATCGAATTAGTATGTGTTATCCGTGCGTACGAGGCAGATTGTTTCGGTGTGTTGGTGTTTAAACCCGTAAACACGAAAACAACAAAACAATGTGCGTCGTACGCATGGCTCACACATGCTAATTCGATTGTTTTTCTGAAATGAAAAGAAGTTTTCTTTAGGGCTCGATCAAACATGTAAAAATACTTCAATTTTTACGGGTTTAAGCTAGTAATATAATGATATAATGATCTTTAGTCTTCTTCTTCTTCCTTAGCCTTTTTCCCTCCACTGCTGGATGTAGGCCTCTTCCATTTTCTTCCACTCATCTCTGTTTCTCCCCCTTCGCATCCAGGTTCTTCCTGCTTGCTGTACAATGTCGTCAGACCACCTTTTGGGAGGTCCTCCGACGCTTCTATTTTTCGTCCAGGGCCTCCACTGTAGAATTCTGGGTGCCCATCTATCCCACTGCCATTTAAGTTTCGCAATACGGTCCATAATATCGGTAACTTTTGTTCGGCGTCTTATTTCTTCATTAATGATTTTATCTCGAAGGCTCACGCCGAGCATCTGCCTTTCCATGGCCCGCTGTGTACATTTTAATATGTGTTTGCTTTTTCTGTTAGTGTTGCTGTGTCTAGACCATATGTCAACATAGGTAGGATACATGTATCGAGCATTTTTCTGTTTATTAGGTTTATTTAGGCTTAAGAACAGCATATTTAGGTTTAAGAACAGGTTTATTTAGTCAGTAACATTAAATTAATTTCATTGAACAACTTTCTCATTTAGAATCAAACGATTTCCCCGACGGGATAGATTAATAAAGTAGCAAATTATTATATTCCGACACACAACTCTCGCATCATCTACATACATACATGCGTCTGCGCACGCACGCTCTTTGTTTTGTGTCGTACATCTATATCATTATTCTCTCCTCGTTTATTTGCTCAACTCTATTCAATATTATAAGATAAACATTATATTATTTCCTCATTTGTTCCTTCTTACTCCGCCATAGCCCCCACAAATGCCCAATTGCTGAAATAATGCCCTAATGGACAGCTCCAGGCTTCACTTCTACAGGTCAGTGTGTACCAGAATACCGCTGCGTTTCCAATTAAAAATATTGACCTTATTAAACTCTTCACTTCTGAAAAATTCTCAAAGCGATCATCAGATCACAGTCCTCAGATGAGAAATGGTTTTTAAATAAAGCGATTTAAAGGTAAGGTCAATTGGGATAAGTTCATACGAGAGGTAAGTGCATCTTATGCTTCTATTTTGTATACATATCATGTTACAGTGGTGCCATCTTAGAGCATTTTATTAAAGTCACATTAATTTACGCTATGACATAAAAATGGAGTTGAAACATGGTGTACGTTGTCAATTATTAGCAACTTGATAATAATTATTTAGTTGAATTATATTTTGTTTTGCATGTATTGGTTAAATGAATATTTAAAAGAATTTTGATTAATAAGAGTAGATACACTTCCCCCATCATTTTTTCATACTGTTGCACATCCTCTAGATATTTTTGTATGGACAGAATTGTAACTATTGGTAGGTACTGACGTCAAGTTCTAATTGTATTAAACTATTTTTTAAATGAAACAATATTTTTTTTGTCTCATCACTAGCAGTTATTACAAGAAGCACTTACGGGGTATGTGTATATACCATGATCTTAATTAGAAAAATGCCCAAAACATCAACTAAAAAGCATATTGTCACTTTATTATAAACCAAATTATATAAATAAATAGTTGTTAATTATACTTCTAAATAATAGTCACAAATATTTGAAACCAATATTACAATCTGGCAAACTGTACAATCACTTTGAATTTCATCTATTTGTTTTCTACGCCACAATTACCCTAACTCAAATCAAATGCAGCAATATCCAAAAAAATAAAAAAATATTTTGAATGCAGAATTCTTGATTTGGTGTATCTATCCCTTCCAAATTCATGTTTCCCATAAATTTGTAGGCTACGTTTCCTATAAAATATCGAATTAAGTACATTATAAATTAGTACTCATCGATCACTGCATATTTTTTTATTTATTTTGCTGCTTTTGCTTATATTCCCCACAATTATGCCAATTTTTATGGTGTATCTTTTTAAAAACTTAATTTATTAATAAAACAGCGCAATCATCTAACGCCGTGCCACGTAACCGCTTCATTTAGAAAATTAGCTTGCTTTGGCTAAATATGTACAACAGAATAAAGACCCGAAATTACCATCTTGCTCCAAAATATTGTTTCTCGGCTGGTATTTATGAAATGTATATCTGTCGTGTATAATTTCTGTAATTCCACTAAAGCTACGCTGTATAAAGGGGAATTGACCATTTCAGATGGTATCCTCGGCAATGATAATTATAATTCTGGCAGTCCTGCTGGGAATATTCCGGAATATTTACACGCAACCTTAAGGAGAAAGACTTACATTTTAACATGAAGGAACTATAATTGATATAAATTTCGTTGCTTTATAGTTTAATCCGCAGAAACAGGTTCGCGTTTTAAAAAAATATTTTAAGTACACAACAGTTGAGTATTATTTAATAAAACAAAATTATCAGATTCATTAATCAAAATAATTATCAAAATCTACATTTGCAAAAGAGTTTTTTGAGTAGCTTCTTGGTTTCGTGGTTAGGACTCTCGCCTCGTGATCCAAAGGTCGCGGGTTAGAACCTCACTCCATACCAGCAAGTTATTCATTTTTTCATGACACAAGCGTTTAGCTTAATTTGAAAATAGTAAGAATATTGATGTGACACGTGTTCGCATCTCTATTTTAAATGGCATAGTAGTGTAGTGTTAGTCCTGACGAAGAGACGGGTACATCTCGAAAATGGTAGACCTGAATTCTGGTGGTGGTTTATACTAACTTAATTAACATTCTGTTATAATGTCTAACCACAAAGTTATTGCTTTAAATATTAAAAATATTAATAATATACATACCTAATACGTATTTGTTTTCTGAACATATTTAAAATATATGCAATTAAATTTTAAAAATATTTTTTTCTAATTTTTGCTGTAAAACTATTCGTCTTGGCACACAAATTCATTCTAATGAGGTATATATCTCACTTCCTATATCTTCAAGTATTTAAGTTCTCGATAAATAAATAAATAATTTATCAGAGAAGAAAAACCAGAGATAACAAGCGAAACAGACAGGCGATTTCAATGTAAATTTAAGCGATAAAATACCTATCAACGTGTAAAAAGTATTTGATAGTAATCAGTGCGATACAAATTACGCGAATCAGAATTTATACATACAAGTGGAAGATTTTCGAGTGACTAGTGTTAGACTTGAGTTGTAGTGTGAGTACGAATTAAATTCGTGTACAGTGATTTTAGTTAATTAATATATCTTCTATTAATAAATGGTATTTGATTTGTCTCCCAACACCATCATTCTGTGATAATATCTATGATTTTATGACAATTATTGATATTTTTCATTATCCTTTACGGAATTTTACGCCCGTTTTGGAGAGGTCTTGTGCGTTTTCTGGTAAATATATTTAAAAAAGTATATTCGATTGATAACAAAAATTATTATATATATTAATTTATGGGAATCTAACAGTATAAATCAGTTACACATGAATATTTAATACTACAGAGACTATTTTATAAGTTTCTACAGAATTAGCATATAACAATAACTTCACAATATACAAAAATATATAAAAATGAATAATACTGTCACAGAATGGCAAGCAGAAATAAAAGCGCATTATCGGAATCTTAGGATCTAAAATGGTCTGCAATTATCTACAACTTTTGTGAAACGTCTTCAAACTTCTAGAAATACCTGGAACAACCGAAAAGCGATGAGAACCTTCGCCCAAACACTAGAATAATGTAGAACCCAAAAAATACTCGCATTTGGATATAAAGACGGAACTAGGCCACGGCGCAAAAGCAGTGTCATGGTTGACAGTTCGTTCATTGCGAAGTCGGCCGCAAGTCACGAGGCCAGTCGTGAGATAATCGAAGCGAATAAATTAGGCGAAATAATCAAGCGAAATATCTTTTTGGCGAAATAAACCAAAGCGACTTTTTTGTGCCAGAATGGAATATTCTACGATCGATAAATACGTGTTACCCTGCGATAATAAAGAAATAATAAACGAGTGATATATTGCGAAATAGTGATGATTAAAGAATAGCGTTAAGTTAGTTAGTTAGTTAAGTTACTTTGTACATTGAATAATTAATTGATCGATATAGCGATAAGCGATAATAAAGAAATAATAAACGAGTGATATATTGCGAAATAGTGATGATTAAAGAATAGCGTTAAGTTAGTTAGTTAGTTAAGTTACTTTGTACATTGAATAATTAATTGATCATTAATTATTAAATGCGCTAAATAATGATTAGTGTTTTCATTTTGTCTCACGCAGCCATGAACCGTGACAATATTTAAAAAAATTATGTTCTGAGCAAAGCAGGAATCAAAAAAAATAAATAAAATGAACAATATGCAAAAAAATAATGTTTCAAAAATGAATGGGGTGAGAACCCATCCAATGTAGTTTCAAACTTATTTTTCCTTGAGAAGTAAACTTAATTAATTTTTAGAATATTTTGAGTTTGTTCAAATCTTTCAGAACAGTGCTGGATTTATGTCACAGAGACATTATTAATCAATTAATGTATATTATAGATATCTCACAGAGACGAAACTGTATTTATTATGAGAAAGTAGGTATAGAAGTCATTTTGGGTGTACATAGGTACAAAATGACTTCTATACCTACTTTCCCATAATAAATACAGTTTCGTCTCTGTGAGATATCTATAATATACATTAATTGATTAATAATATCTGTGTCATAAATCCAGCACTGTTCTGAAAGATTTGAACAAACTCAAAATATTCTGAATTGTAAATACTGGTAAAAAGGAATTTAACAAAAATTGGAAATAATATTTCCTGGCGTATCCTAGTGTAATGCAAGTATTCGGATGAATTTCATTACACAATAAAGTATATTGCTCTCAAATTCCGTAAAAAAAATTGTAGATTTTCTCATTAGCGACATCTGTGGGGATTTAGGGGAATGAAAATGGCTTTGTACAGGCCGCATGGAAAGGCGCTTACAACTCATATGTGAAAGCTTTCCACGCAATTTGAACATATATACAACTTCCAAAAAATGAATAAGCATGGTATATTCTATCACGGGTGGAAATGGCGAATGTTACAATTGTGTAAAGTGATCACTTAAGCCAACCATAAAAAGATAGGTCATAAGTCATATGTACACCCAAAATGACTTCTATACCTACTTTCCCATAATTAATACAGTTTCGTCTCTGTGAGATATCTATAATATACATTAATTGATTAATTAATTTTGTTCGAATAATATTTGTCAATCCAGAGCATTAATTAACAGGTAATATTAAATACCTCAATGAAAATGGAATATGAAGAACAAGCTTATCGTTTATTCGTATCTCTGAAAAATTTTTGTGTAACACAACCTACGTCCAACCTACGTGTTTTAATTGATTTCCTAAGATAAGATATGCTTCTAAAGCATAAAAAATATTTTTTTAAAAACAGGGAATATTTTAAGGCACCTTATTTATTTTAGTTAACCTTTCTTCGAGATTTTTTAGAAAGAAATAAATTTTATTATATTTTATATTCAGAGAATGACAACAATTTTTTGAATAAACTCAACTTCAAAAACAAAATGTAATTTCTTTTATAATATTTATAATTGGTTAATGAACATGAAGAATGGAAGCAGTAAAATCAAAAGTATAATATAACTTAAGGTTACCTAATTAATATTATAGAAAAAAGAATTTAGAAGATGATAACATCGGTAAAGACCGAGACAAATGTAAATTGATCAAATGTAAGCAAATGATAATTAGAAATGATGGAAAATGATAAAATAACACAATAATTTTCAAACACATTTAATTAACGCTGTTAATAGCAGTGCATCAAATTAAATGTGCTTTTCGGGTTTCGCCCACGTTTTAGAATTGTGGCTTTTACAACTAAAGCCTGCACAAAGCCACTCTGTAATGTTTAGTTTATTTCCCTCGAGGTTCCCTCAAAATTGTAATGATGTCTCTTAATTTGTTACGTGACCAATTAACAAATAAAGGTTGTATCAGTGGATCTAATCACTTAACCGAATGGCAGTACAAACAATATCTAATATTTAAGGCTCGCTGGACCGATGAAAAATAGGTTTTAAAGGATACACAGTGGACTCCTAAAATCAAAATTATTAACATAAAAAAAAAATATGTAAGATATATATATGATATATAAAACGCTCACGTATATAATAGGTAGATAAATTGAGACAATATTTATTTATTAATTTAAATACAAATTAACTAGGTTTAAACTACGATATTTTTGGTAACGCCAAACGGTTCTGAATCCACCTTCTTCAGGGTAAACTATAAACCAAACAATATAAAATATGGGCAATTATAATTTTTTGGTAACTTGGTTTTCTGTGTAACTACCGTATGACATTATTTTTAACCTAGTGAATTTGTGTTTCATTTTATTTGAAATGAATTACCAAAGAATAATTGAAAATTAGACTGATTTGAAATAATTATGGATCATGTTTTAAAAAATGAAAGCCAAACATGATTTCTTGCACATCTAAGAGATTTTGAAAACCGCTAATTAAAAAAAGAAACTTACATGGTCAGAGGCAAAATTAGTCATTAAAGTCTCATGCTATGTGAACAATTTAAAAGCGATTTCACATAGAATGTAGAATAAACATTAAAAATTAGCGAAAGTAGGTTTATTAATTTACAATAAATTAACTTTTTAAAACATAGACGTTGCGTTATTTGGTGATTTTTGTATTTTTAATGAATCAGTGCAATCAGTTACTTCTGACGACGAGATGACATTCTTTAAATTAGAAAACGTACTATGTAGCCGTAATCTAAGTTTTAATTTGCGAATGAGAATCATATAATGCATAATTAATCTTGATTAATAATTATCTCTTTGTGGACGAAATCCAGTACTTGCGTTATCAGAACGTACATATTTATTTATTTATTTGTTTGTTCACACCCATAGTAGGCTTTTACATATAAAATTTTGTAATGTACAAATATTTATATAAAAATAATATCAAGTAAAAGCAGTACCTACATACAAGATATAAAAATATAAAGTCATATCACGTATTATATAAAAAAAATAAAAAATATTACAAAACATCAAAGAAGTACCTACATAGAACAATATCAAGTATATATACTAAAAAATAAAATATAAAAATATTAAATACATGTATAAGTAGTAAAATGTATAAGCAGTAAAATATGAGTAGCATTAATGTTTATATAAAAAAAAAATATTACATATCTAAACATGTATGTTGTAATAGTGGAAGCTAGTATTGAAATAATATCATCTATTTAAGTGTAAAGTATATTTTCACTAGATTTTCATTGAAAATGTTAACCATGTAACCATATTATTGTATTATAATATATTCTGATGATCACCGAATTTGACTGGTAATTAGTTCTGGAATTGTGGAATCTAGAAAAATATTACTAAGCTTATTTATATTTTTTTCTGGAATTTGTGAAATTCTGGATTTGTGAAGCAGTTATTGTAGTGTAAACAAGGTATTAATTGAGAAAACTTGATAAAACGGTAGAATTTGTAATATTTTGCATCGAATGCAGCGAAATCAAGTACGCGATATATCATATTATTACCGTATCTAATTTGATCCAGCCAAACTCCCATAAATCAATATGATAATTTGGCTTCATTACCATACCCCGCCCCTTGAACTCGATTGTTATGCATCGGCCGTAACAAACATTTGTTCCACACGGGCTTGTAACCCTAAAAACGAAATAATTTATGTTCAACTGTTGTGGGTAGTAAAATATCCGATGCAAAATAAAAAAAAATTCGCCCCAATTCCTGACAGTTTAAGTGATTTGTATCAAATATGTGATGTATGTTTGTCATTCATAATAGGGTCTTTTAACTGAAACCAAATAACCCACCCAGTTAAAATATCTCGTGGTATCTGATATCTCGTGAAGTGATAAAACAAATTCATCAGAATTATTTATTATAAAACAAATTATATGAATCGATTGGAAAAATTCTATTCAATTGATTTGTTTTAAATATCTATTAATATTTTCTTCTCAATGATAAAAAATAACTTTGTGGTAACAGTATATTTTTTATTATAGAAAAAACACTTTTTGAAAAATCAATATTTTTAAATAATCATGTTTCGGAGTTTCTTTGGACCATTGATTTAAAAGGATCTTAAGGAGATTTTTTTTCTTAATTAACAATAATATAGGATACATATTTGCAATTTTTAGAATTCAAAAATACACGAAATGAAATTTAATACTTTTTACAGGAAATTTCATTAAAAATTTGTAAAGAGTGAAACTGAGACAAAGAGCATTTAGAAAACTAAATGTGTGTAGCTGATTTGGGAGAAAACTCCAACCCGTCTAAAGGCATATTTTTTGTGTCGGCATGTGACGTATAATATGCAAGTGGCGCGTTGTATGTGTGATACGATTCAGCAGAGACAGGATGAGTAGATGGATACAGGTCGTGAATAATACTCACGATTAAATGAGATTATTTATTGGCAGCGTTACAGATGTGGCGTTGAGTACAGAAATATTATTTGCAATTGGTACAGCGGTCGGTGACACAGTGAATGTACCCATCATCAATAGATAATTGGTTAGCCGCATAACCCCCCTGATTGGTTAATATCTCTCGATTGGTGCGGCTAGAGGCGCGACGGCTACAGACCACCACATTTTCACAAGGTTAGGATTCGAAAACCTTATGAAAGTTTTTACTCAATGTGTTCTCATATTACGGTGCTACTAAAAGTTGAATACTTATTAAAACTAATGTAATCAATAAGGTATTGAAGGTGGCCCAGTGAAACATCAAATGTGGTGCTGGAAACGAATGCTTGGAATCACTCGGTAAACTAATGCCTCAAATTTCCAACAACTAAGGATTCGTGATGGATTGGAACAACGTCCGATTATAGAAACATTATTTCTAGCAGATAACTTGATAACCTAGTGAAACAAATTGATGAACTAACCAGATCAAATATGCCACTGCTTATCTACTTGGAGTATGTACTTTGAAGTTGGGCAGAGAAAAATGATATCATCAATCAAATGAGTTTCAGCAGATTGTAACCCGGTGATCGTAATTCTTTAAATAAAATATCAATTTGATTGACACTACTTTATTGAGTAATTACCAAATAGTTGCGGCTCATAGCTGATCCTTCATCGGGGTTGAATATATACTAATTAAAAAAAGAATTACAAATAAACGAGAAAGTATTAAGGGAATAGCGTCAACTTTAGTCGGGGTGAGGTGAGAGAGAAGGGGTATGGGTAGGTGTGGAGAATTGAAAAGGGGAACATATATATCTAGAATTGGGCTACGCAAGAAATCTAATTGTTTATCTAATAAATTGTTTATATTTATTTTTAATGATTTATTTCAAGACACCCGAGAATTGGTGGAATGAGTGGCTTTTATTTATTAAATGAAAGGCGAATTATGAATAGTCTACACTTTTTAGTCGTCTTTTGTGTTAATTGTTCTCGTACTTACATTTCTGGCTGTTTTTACTATGTAAAACGCTTGGAAATCATTGCATCTGAATTTATATATCCCTGAACAGCTAAGTTAATGTTCTTTATCTTTAGAATTTGTTATTTTTCTTCATGTGCCCTGTCGGGTCCCCCCAACGTCAGTGATCATCTGGGAGAAAGTTTCCCTGTCCAGGGCAGTGCGGAACAGCTCTTCCATGCTTCTTATCCCGGTCCACTCTCGGATGTTTCCAAGCCAGGGGTGCCGCCTCCTTCCGACCCCTCTGCCACTCTCAAACCTCCCCTTCATGACATGCTGAAGGATGGAGTACTTTTCGCCTCTCATTATTTATTTATTTATTTATTTAATGTTTATGGAAGACCAACAGCACAAAAAAAAAGCATAGAAAACATTGATACAATATAGATGGCCAATTACAGGTCTCCATATTTAGAAATGTTTCAGTAATGATAAATATTTATGATATACTAAGGCATATTAATTATATAGAAAGAAAGAATAAAAAATTTAAACAAACAGAAATATGTCAGTAATGATAAATATTTATGATATACTAAGGCATATCAATCATATAGAAAGAAAGAATAAAAAATTTAAACAAACAGAAATATGTCAGTAATGATAAACATTTATGATATACTAAGGCATATTAATTATATAGAAAGAAAGAATAAAAAATTTAAACAAACAGGAATATGTCAGTAATGATAAATATTTATGATATACTAAGGTATATTAATTATATAGAAAGAAAGAATAAAAAATTTAAACAAACAGAAATATGTCAGTAATGATAAATATTTATGATAAACTAAGGCATATTAATTATATAGAAAGAAAGAATAAAAAATTTAAACAAACAGAAATATGTCAGTAATGATAAACATTTACGATATACTAAGGCATATTAATTATATAGAAAGAAAGAATAAAAAGTTTAAACAAACAGAAATATGTCAGTAATGATAAATATTTATGATGTATATCATACCTTAGTATTAAGGCATATTAATTATATAGAAAGAAAGAATAAAAAATTTAAACAAAAGATAAAGAAACTTAATTATTACGTGGAAAAAAATTCAGCACTCAAAATTTTTCTTAATCTTGTGTGGCTGCACTCGAACAGATCAATATCCAATAATCTTATCAGTTTATTGAATGCATCGCATACCCTCAAGAAATATGAATTACGACGATAGTTGGATGAGGTAAAATCAATGTGAAAGACTGGATTGTGTCTACGAGATCTACAGGGAACATGGAATTTTAGTCTATTTAATAGTTCAGGACAGTCGACGTTGCCTGATACAATTTTTAGTAGGTACATCAAATCACCTATTTCCCGACGTCTGTATAAAGGTAGGATGTGATATTTTTTGCATGAACTGTCATAATCGTCAAAAACGCAATTATATGACCAGAGTATTCATATTTGAACATAATTCTCATTAATGAGTAAACAAATTGCTGACGACGATGAACGACGAAAAATGTAATTCACTAATAAAACGGAATTGACAATGTGCTGGGTACGTCAGTTAAAGAAGTGATGATTATTAGGATAAAAATATGCTTGTACATGAAAACTGGACTGTAGATCGTCTTGCAATGTTATTATAAATGAAAACCAGGGTGTTTAGGTATAGTACAAGAAGAAATATTGATCTATTAGACAAGCCTCTAACTACAGTGGACAGATATGTGCTGAAGAATATAAATAATGGTAATACGCAGCAGCCATAATATACCTGGTTATTCGGAAAACATTATTTGATCATGAGTCAAAAATAATTAAGCAACTATGACCTTAACATCAATAGTTAATTGATGTATGCGACATCAAAGTTTGCATTTTTTTCAATATTTCTGATTTCTTGTAAAACTTTGAACTATCATTACAATAACTTATATCAAATATGAAAAATTCATTCCCTTTTACACAATTCAAATAAAATAATTAAAACCTACCAATTCCAATTGGAAAACATCCATATTGGAATTTCTGCAGGGTTTTAATAATTTTATTTAACTTGTATTGAAATGAATGAATTTTTCGTAATCAAAATAGTTTACTGTAATGATAATTCAACGTTTAGTAAAAATAAGTCAAAAATTTAAAAAAAAAATGCAAACTTTTATATTGGCTTACTCCGTTACTCTAATATTACGTCATGCTGCTTGAACATTTTTGACTTATAATTAAAGCAGGAATATAGTCCAGCGAGGTTATTAATGTTCTCCAAACAACCCTGTATAGTGTAAAACAACTGCCTGGCCTAGCCGAAATTTTTTGTAATAATTGGATGATTCTTCCAGTTAATATTATTTCTCGATGTAAATTCAGAGTTAAACTGAAATTTTTGTATTTCAATATTGTTCCCTACATTCCACATTATTACCCCTGTAAATATTTTTTTTGATAAATTGTATTAAGTATTTTATAAATGTAGATGTTATGACGTTATTTTCTGACCAATCGTGCGTTTAATTTCAGCCACTCAAATATAAAACGGTCCAATTAGCGAAAGCGCCTGTCACCCAAAATGGAAAAAAGGTGTTTGCCGTCCAAAAATAATACGAAAATGAGCAAAAAAATTAAATGGTAAATATCCGTCAATTTCGAAAAATTTTGCTACGTTTGAGTGTTTTTATATTAAGATTTTAATTAATTATTTTATTCCGTATTTTTCAACATTTTCTGGATGTTTTAACATTAATTTGCATCTCATTATTATATATACATCAGCGAGAATATTTTCCTGAGAGAATTATAATCTTTCCAAGTTGAATGATTATTTTTAAGATTAGGTTGTTTATTTAAAACTTCATAATCATAATTGCGGAAATCTGTATGAATGAGTGTTTATTAAAAATATAATTTAATTCAAACTTGATTTTCAGTATTGTTTAATTTGTTATAAAATATTTTTGAATTTGATAGATAAGTTAGATTTATTGATATGAAATTTCGTTTTCTGTGATGTATTATTCATATTCTTAAAAGATATTGAAAGGATTTAATTTCTTTATTGAGCTGTTCCTTTGATTATAAAAAAAACGTAATTGAAAAAAAAATGTTAGTATTGAGATGAAAGAATGTGAAATAGTAAAGCGAAAAGGAGAAGGACAGGGGCACATTTAAAGCTTTATCCAAGCAATAACCCCCAGGCCCAAATTCAGAGTCAAAACTAAGATGATTTAAAGGTTAAAGTACGCCTTTGTATCTTAACCATTAAATAATCTAAGTATTGACTTTGAATTCGGGCCCCAGACCCCGAATACTTGAAATATAATAAGTGGGAGAAAATATTACGATAAATTTTAGATATCTCATAAATGTGTAGCTATTTATATAAAAAATAATGTAGGGAAAACTTTTTTGGTGGTTTACAGGGCTTACGACTTGTCATTAGCTGGCTTGGTGATCACTTTACATAATGTAACGTTCACGATTCCACTCATGATCAACCACACATCTATCAAATTTAGAAAGTTGTAGTTATGTACCTACCCAGCTTATTTCATTCATTAGAATTTGTTGTCGCCATATATGGTTGAAAATAATCATTCATTAATTGTATTTTTAAAATATTGAAAACACTTAAAAAATATTAGGACAAAATAGGATCGACGAATGTGATTCACATTTTTGTACTAAAAAAATCGATTTAAATTGATCGATGTATATTTTGAGTAATATTAAATTCTAAGCTCAATAAGTAGGATATAAGCAGCATTATGAAAATATTCCTTATCGTCTAAGATTCACATAAGTGTATTTGGAAAGTGTCGACATCAAACACCACAATTTACACTCGATTCGTAAGTAGGGCTTAAATTAATCGCCCTTTTGAGGAGATCTTCAAATATCGAGATGAATTCGAGAAACCAATCGATCTAAGCTTTCTCTGAAGGAATCTTAGAAATCCAAAATATATTTCCAGAGGTTTTAAACGGGTAACAAAGTGTGCATGCACCTATTAAAACTACAAATATTTGAAAAATAAAAATATTATTTTTACAATATTTTTTGAGTAAATACCAATATAATGAGTAATACCAAGAAAAGGTACAATTACTTGCTTTTTCTCCCCAGAGACCCAGAGAGATAATCATTAATGACGATAGCGTAGTTTTATTAAATTAAGTAAGCAAGATCATAAATAATATATGTATAGAAATAAGTATATTATATACATTTTTAAATTTGATATATGTTTGTTCGAAGATGAGAGACCACGTCGATAACGTGATGATGCTCGCCCGGGTGTCTTTTTGACAGTTAAATTCAAAATGAAAGGTTTAAAAACAAAGGCAGCAGTATCCTACAGACTTAAAAAAAAAAATCTGAGATAAAAAAAATTATCACTACGTGTATGTTTCTAAAACCTAAGAAACCTACATCATATTTACATACTTGGCTCTTTCTTTGCTATGATGTTTCAGTCTATAAACGACATCAACTCTCACATTAGTTTGAAGCGACAATTTTGTCACCTTGTCATCCTTGGAGGTTGATAAGTTTAATTGTATATTTACACTAGGAAGATATTTCTGTATTTACTTTTAATAGTTATTTTAAAACATGACCCTTCCAGGTTGGAACCTTATTTTCTATAAAATCTCGTATTCAATAAATTCTCAATAACTATTTTTTTTTTTTTATTGTTACATATAAAAATAACAAATGCAAAGGAGAAAAATACAGATAGAAATAATATAATATGACATTTTTAAGACCCTACGATCGATTTGCTCATCTAGAAATATAATAGTTTGAAAATTTGTTGATATTTATAATTAATATTTGCAATCGGTACAACTCATCTTTAAGCATAATTTTATACAGATACCTAACTAAATATGTGATACAAAATAAAAAATATATAAGTATAGTAAAATAAAACATACTATCAATCATACATAAACTCCTGACCACTCTCTTATTTTGCCCTTAGTACATGAATATTCGCATTTAAGTTCTGGCGGAAGTCAATTAAAAATTCTAAGAACTATATATTTGAGCATTCTACTGCCATATTTGTTACTTATTCTAGGTGTGATTAATCTCTCATTAAAGGTGAAACGCGGATTATGCTTTTGTATGAAGGGAGCTTTGAATTGACTACTAGTATATTGTTCTAAAATTATGCAAAACCACACAATTCCTCGGACTGGCAGTGTATTTATAGAGCTATATTTCTCTTTGAGTAAAGTAGAGTTAAAAAAAAAAACCCTTAAGATAACTAACTTGGTGGTCTTCTGGGACAAGGTTTGATCCCTCGATCATTCGAATTCTAGGCGAGCGTCATTCCACAAGACCACCCAGCACGTCCTTCCTGGGATAAAACGAGAATCACTTTGTTCCTTAGCAGGTATGCAAATGAGTGTTGCCAGTCCTAATCCTGGTAAATATTCGGATTATGATGGAAAATTTTAATGGCCGTTGCTAATCTCCAAAATACGGCGTGCGTGTAGGCCTCACTTAAATTATAGGATACGTTTGGGTTATGTAAGGGTTAATCCACCAGGGTTACATACGTAACAATCAAAATTCGCACAAGCCAATTCAATAATGTATATTTACGTAGATAATGGTTTTAGACGGATCGTAAATTAGGTTACGAATTGAATTGAAATTATTTCAAAATACGGGCAAGTGTTGTTAATGCGTGCCGTTTGACAGCATTGTTTTCAAAATGAATAAGAAACGAACTTGACTTTAATTGTAATTGTAATTTTTTTCTAACGACTCTTTAAATATTTTGTTTAAATCTGTTTCATTTTGTAAAATGCGAAAATTTTATGGTTTAATGGTTGGTGGTTTTAATGATGGTGGTTTTAAGAATGGGTGGTTTAAAAAGATAGGAGTGACAGAGAAGAAGGTTCTGGAACGATTGTGTTAGCAGAATGACAGATTTCAGAGCCGCAAAAATAGCAAGAGAACAAGCACCCCAGAGAAACAGACCTCCAGGACGACCACCTAAAAGATGGAGAAACAGCTAGTAGTAGCAACTCCCAAGAGAACAATAAAGCAGCCATAAAACACCTTAGCAAAGATGAAAAAGAAGAAAGTTTTAAAAAATGATTAAATCTGAAAAATTGCTTTAATGAAAATCCATGAAAGAGTATGTATGTGGTGGAATTTTGAATTGATTATCGATTTTAAAATTTGATTAAAAACCAATGAATTATATCAAATGTCTTTTGACAACGAATGGTTTGAAAAATATAAAGCAAACACGTAACGTTTTATTTTTTAAACACTGACGTTATAAAAAAAATATTTTTTTATTTGTATGTATCTACTTATGCTTTACTAATTAAACCTACATGTTTCGGAAAAAATGTTTCCGTTGTCAGGGTGTTTTATAAATGCCAAATAGGTTTCAAAATGAATAATGTCTTGTGTTTTTGGTTTTCTAAATTATTTTAAAATATTATTGCTGATAAAATTTTGGGACTTGCTATTTTACCCATAAATAATTTTTGTCTGAAATTGAATAATTTAGAATCAGTAGAAATTATTAAAGTATGTGATAGTAAACAAAATATTAATAATAATCAATTAAATTTAACTACTAGCCCAATTCTAAAAAAAATTACAATAATTGTGTGTAATCAAGAACTTTACCAATAATATTCAAAAATAATTTTTCAATTAATTTAGAAAAACAAACTGAAAAATTATGCAAAAAATGTCGTTATTTATTATAAAGAACTCCTCTATTTAATTCTTAAATAAAAAAGTCAACATACGATTTTTTCTGAGTTCAAATTATTATTAAATACACACAGGACGATCGCTTCGGCTGATTAATATTCGAGAACAAAGTTGAACTGGAATCATTTGGACGCCCGAATGTGAATTTTATTAAATATTCTATTTTTATTTTTTATTTTATACATATTTTAAAATATCAAAGTTGATTGCATGCTTCTAATTCTTACGTATGGCTATGAAACTTGATCTCGCAATAAAAAATAAATATATATTTTGGACACCACACGAAGAGACAGGAAAAGAAACGTGTGAATAACAGAACAGGCAGGCAGGAGAAGGAAATTTCAAGCTATAAATTTAAATAAACATGACATTTGATTACAACGAACAGGACTGCGAGACAAGTAAACACTTGACAAATTAATATTTTAGTTACCGAAACATAATCGTTAACTGGATACCAGAAATAGACATTGAATGTTAATTAAAAGTAATTTAAGTGGTTACTCTCCGTTTTTTTCAACTGCTAAGACTTACTCAGTTTTAAAATTTTTCCCTCCTAATATGCAAAGGTTTTTCGACAGTTAGATTGTTATTTTGTAAGTTTTATTGATTATTCTCAAAATATTATGTACTCATTTACGCTTATGGATCACAGACTGCGCATTTACTAAATAATTAAAAAATTAAACCGCGATATGACGAATGTTAAGCACCTATTTTTGTATGGTTTACCACTCCAACATTTAATATTTTCATATTCCAATATTTAGTATTTTCATACTAAATAAATATATATTTTCATAGCACTTTCAAATTAAAATGACATCCTTAACAAAAAAAAATATATGTTGGCGTTGCAAAAATTCGTATTGTACTGACTCGCCGCTAATCTCGCGTAACTTGTATTGACTTAGGCATTTAGATGTAAGTCGACACATGTTAATTTTATTCCAGATATTATATATTTTACATTTTTTATGATAGAATGTAATAAATTAATGCCTATACATTAAGAAAATAACAGAATCCAAATAACATCAAACGTTCCGACGCAATATTTATATTCCTATGGATATTTTTTATTCTTTCTTTGAACCAGACAAGCATACCTATTTCCATTTCAAACGATATTTAAGATTTTTTTAAGATCAAAGGTCTTTCAAAAACACATTTGAATACTTTTATAATATCTCCTAAAATCCGCGAGGGGCAAAGTGGAGTCGTCAATTAGAAATTATATTTCATTGAATAAAAATTATATATTTTTATAATTATACAGGTGTACCAGAGATAGCAGCAAAAACTTGACCGGTAGATTCTTGCCTATGTTATGAGTCTAAAATGTTCGAGCAACAGTTATGGAGATATGCAATATCAAAGTATACATTTTATTTTCAATATTTATGACTTACTTTTTGCAAAAAGTTGAACTATCATTACAGAAACTTATATCGGTTATAAAAAAATCATTCGCTTTAATGCAAGTCGAATAAAATGGTAAAAACCTTGCAAAAATTAAAAAAGTTTTTTTTTACAAGGTTTTTATAATTTTATTTAAGTTGTATTGAAGCAAATGAATTTTTCATAATCGATGTAAGTTTCTGTAATAAAAGTTTAACTTTTTGAAATATTTTTTGCAGAAATATTGAAAAAAAAATGCAGACTTTGATATTGAATATCTCTATTACTATTAATATAAGTGTTAATTGCTTGAACATTTTAGACTCATAACATAGTCAGAAATCTACCGGTCAAGTTTCTGTTGCTAGCTCTGGTACATCCTGTATATTACAATTTATTTCAGAATCATATTGTTGTAATTATAATTGTAAGAACCCCACCTAACCTTATCTAACACGTAAATAATATACTTGATATTGATATTTGGTTTCTTTTTTCTTTGTTCAATTAGATAATAATAAAAAAAATATAAAATGCAATATTGAAAATGAAAACGTAATACCGCAACGGAAAAAATAAATATCTAACTAGAAGTAATATTTATTAATTAGATTAAAGATCTCATCATTTATTTAAGCCTGTTGATCTGGAATGGCGCACGTTCTTCTGTTCCGTCTCCGCGACCACTTTATATAAAGGCCTACATACATATATGCCCGCATACATCCACCCACACATGCACGCACACATATAAATGCACACATATACTTCAAAATAAATAATATGCATACATATTTTAAAATCCTACGATAAATAGGGATTTTAGGGTTCCACAAACAAAATTGGCAGGAACACAAAATAGTTTGTATTATAAAGGTCTTGTTGTTCAATGAACTGCCAGAAAATGTGAAAGAAGTAAAAAGTCTCACTAATTTTCGTAGATTAAGTGCCAAATATATAAAAAGTAATTACAAGATGTAAAAATGTTTTTTTCTTACAACTAAATAAAAAATTATGGCAGAATTCACTAAAATGTAGATTACACATGATAGAGTGTGAGCGGAGACTATAATTCAAAATTTAGCCACATGCGCGAAATTATTAATATATATTTTTTTGTTATATTATGTACATCATTTATAAACATGTTATTTATTATGTAAATAAAATAAAATATATAATAAATATATAAAAAAGAACCCGTGTTTCCCTACCCGCCAAGTTTTATCCACAAACACCCACCGGTGGTTATGGTGGTGGATAGCCCATGGTGTCACATCAAAAATATGCGAGGTTGATGGGGGTGGCTGTGCATGGGTGGCAGCGGGTGTCGAAAATGTGCTTTCTAGCAGATTTTTTTGTTATGGGAAGGCCGCAAATGCTTCAGATTTTTTCAAAATAGGCGCTCCGGCTGTGTCAGTGAGTCTAGAAGGTTCCGTAAAAACCTGCTCTAGAAAGTTCTGGAAGGAGAAGGTTCTAGAAAATTCCCGAATGTTCTAAACTGAGTGGCGAAATGTGTAGGTGTGTCTAGAAGGTTCCTGTACATTCGACAAATTTCTTGAAAGTTCTGGAAGGAGATTCGATTCAAACAATGTACTAAAAATCTACGCGTGCGAAGCCGCGCGAGCACAGCTAGTATTTATCAAATGTTAAGTTAATTAAAACAGACGTCACAAAAATACCTTGAATATTTCAAATAGCTATGTTAGGAATCTGCAAGAGGACACGGGGTCTTATCACAGCTATGTTCACAATCTGCAGTCAAAGACTTAAAAGCAGCTAAGCATATTTTCGTCTCTTTTAGTCTTTACTGGCACCCTTTTATCTGTTTGAAATTCTAGGAATTCACATCCGGGAAAGGTGACAAGCCCCTTCCCTAAAAGTCCTCTTAAATTTGCAAAATGTCAACAAGGAGACACGTTTCTAAGACCTTAAAACCATTGCTTCGTTATCTTAAAATATTAGGTTTCATTTCTTGTTTCAGTTCCAACGTATTGGACTTTGTTTTGAACAAATTTTTTGATGCTTTAACAGATTAAGAGGACCATTTGAATGGTTGCAGTAAAATAGACACCAAGTAGGAAATTTCATTTTTAAACTAAGAATATAGTTTGGTTCTGTATGACATCGCCACTAATCCCAGTAATGCATTATGTGCCTGCAATTTTGCATTTAGCCATTATGCTCATTTGAATATCGCGACTTCGCCAAGTACCACGGCGTATTATTTTAAAAATGGCACTAAATGCCATGGTTCGCTAACTTGATGGTATGAAAATGGCTGACCAAGTAGATTGCGCGTCGTGTGACGTATAAATAACAAGGAAGAGGTGTTATAAAGATCATAATACAAATAAAAGAAGAAAAATACAAGGCCTGGAATATACATCAATAACTCAGAATATCATTCCAGGAAAAAATCCACCAATAAATGAGGTATGATTGATTTTGTGTTTTGAAATTAACATTCATCCTGGTATTTTGTTACGGACAAGGGATACTGTTTGAATATGCTCGGGGTACTTGACTAATGTTAAACTACACAGACGTTTGACTTAGTGCCTTTCATAGAAAAGACACTGGGTACTTGGGAGTTGTTTGAAATGCATATTTCGTAACTTAATTACAGGAAACACAGAAAACTTTTTCTTCTAGTTTTTATGTAGAAAAGATAGGTAGGATGTACAGTATACATTTAAAAAAAAAAATCTCATAAATACTTATATATGACATTTTTATTCACTATATCTTGTTTTCCTCAGCTTGTCAACTATTCATTTTATTAAAGTGAATCCTTTTAAAAAAAATACTCAGGCTGGAGTAAATCTAATAGTTTTATTGGGATCTGTCCAGGAATTGAACCCGGGACCCTCGGCCATTTCCTAAAGGAGAACGAGGACCACTCAAATAATTTAGGCAACTGAGATGTCGTAAATATTAAAAATAAATCAAATAAACATATTGTCACGTGTCGTGGCTGGGGAGGAATGAATGAAAACACTGAAAATTAATTAGCGATTAAACAATAAATGAGTAATTAACTATTCAATGCACAATGAATTATACTTAATGCTTTTCTTCGAATTACTCTTGCAGTACATCACTCGTAAATGAACATTGAACACTTCGTTATCGCAGGGTACTATTCTAAATTTAGTTCGATTTATTACGAGAATATCATTATTGTTTATATTTCACTGCCGGATACAACGGATTAACCTGACCCTTTCACGACAGACCTCTTCTGGGGGAATAAAAGACATAAATACGCACGTTTTCCTTTTTACTCCCTTTCTTTTATCTCGTAGCGTCTGCTTGTCTACTTGTCGTCTTGTCTGACAAAAAACTTTTGATCGATTTTTAACCCTTTTCCCGTGTTCCAATCGAGCTAAAACTTTGCAAGCAGACTCGTGGTGACGATCAAGAAGATCTATCAAATCTTCGTTAAAAAAATTAATAAATATTTTAATTTTTCAAATTTTGAATGGTTTTTTCATACAAATTATTAAGTTGTATGAACATGTTTCAACGCGTCTGGTAGATGCGAAACCTGACTAAAGTATAATTTTGGATTTTTGGAAATTTTTTATTACTCCCTTTCGTAGCGTCACCCGACCGAAGCCCAACGCGTAGGTTAAGCGAAAAAAAATGTTTCAACTAGTACATGAAAAAGGGAGTATAATAAAAACTTGTTTTTTATTGGTTACTTTTACAAATTATTACAAAAATATTTCTAAATAAACCAAATAAAAACGACAATACGTTTTGGAATAATAACCTTAACAATAACAACCAAAAATATCAGAAGGCTTAATATTTAAATTATCTTATTTAATTGTTAACACGATAACCAAATGTAAACCGTATCGAACGACAATTAAAATATTTTGTAGCTCAATTTTAACGTTTTCGAGACACGCTTTCGGAGAAAGGAGTAGTATTATGATATCCGCTTACTTGAGAAAAATATAAAATCATTTTTTGCTTGAAAAAAATATGGGATAGGCTTAGCCAGAAAGCAACGCCATCGATTTATTATTTGAAATAGGACCTGAATAAGGATGTGAAAGCGTTCATTTCTTAAAACATCGTCTTTTTCGGGAAAAAACAGCTTTTATTTACCTTTTCAACGATATTGAATTCGGGGTAGTTTTAATGTTGTTCTTTAGGGCAAAGCAGGGCTGATTTGCAACCCTTATTTTCGGTTTCATTGATTGAGTCTAAAACATTTATTGAGATTCATTCGTATAAAATGTAGGTATACATACAATTTTTCATTCATTTGAATATTTGGATTCGAATATTTAAAATTTATTTACTAAATCTATAGATAAAAGAGAAATTAACAGATTTAATATTATTTTAACTTCATTTATTCAAATATGAACATTAGCAGAATAATATATATATTTTAATAAATAAACTGCCACGAATTTGCCATTTATTACTAAATCTCCCTCATTTTTCTACAACTTTAGATGCTTAAAATTTATTGATTAAATTTTGTCTTTCAAATCATCAAATCTAAAGTATTTTTGTATTTATAGATAAGCACAAAATAAGTAAAACATACTCAAAAATTGCACTCTTTTTCCAAAAATGTATTCAAACATATCTCGGATCAGCAATGATTGAAATAATTAGACCTGTTGTGCGAAATTCACTCTATATAATTTTGAAGACACCAGTATATTATACTTTAACAGAATTCCTCCCGATTTTAAATATCTATTGAAAGATATTTTTACAAATTTTCATTGTTATTTGTACCTAATACAAGTTTCAATGACCAAAATTGCGATAACGTCTTAGTAATGATCTCATCTCACTTGCACGTATAAAAAAATGCAAGTGACAACCTCACGAATAAATCATTAGTTAATTTTCTTTTCTTAACAACTTAAATTTTGGTAATCCACTTCTTATTTGGATCCATATGGGATCTAAGTACTGATATAACTAAGCAATGATGACAAGTTCTAGAGGAACGTGGACATAAAATGAAATTAATTGAACTAAGGCCATGAACTGTGTAAATAACTATCTTGCTCATTGGCAGATCAGTTTGATTATAATTATACCACGAAGTTACGGAGTTGCATTCAAAGCTGCCAGCGCTGATGTGTAAAATTGGTTGATAAGTGGAACTTAATTAAAGGAGTCATTGCCACGTGTGTGTGTGTGTGTGGTGCAGTTCATCAAACATGGTTTCACATCGTGGGCTTAATCTATGCTTTCTGAGATACCAGAAGTCCACGAGGCAACTTCGGAGATATATCGTTATGCAAGTAATAGTAACAGGTCGAAATTAAGTTTACAGTTGGTATAGCTAATTAAAAAATTATTTAATTCATTCTCCGGCATTTGTACGGCAATGCGAGTGAAATTAACATTTTTTTCTCATGGCTTCTCATTAGATTCATTAGATTCCATATATCTTAAATAGATTATTAATTTTAAGAATTAACATTATTATTTCAAACTGATAACTTGAAACACTCAAAATTGATCAATTTTGAGTGTATCAATCAATCAAGTGTGTAATCAATCAAAAAATGATCATCAAAAATATTCTAAGTATGATTATGTAAAGCAGTTATTGGAAAACGGTCATATGAGAAGTCATAATCAACTAGCTTCCAAGAGAAGATGTGAAGTGATTAGAAGTGATTAGAATGTATGTTCTTTTTAAT
>JADDOH010017816.1:0-17021 GCA_016648135.1 Agrypnia vestita
TACTCCGGTAAAAATAATAACGAGGTCCAGGTAATTAGTGTACGGCGAGGGTTTAACGCGTGTTTTTTTATCTCAAATTTAGGATGGACCCTTCTGCGACAGGTACTGTACCCTCGTAATAATTAGAACATATTTAAAAATATGTTAGCGTTTGTTTAACGTGCCAGCGCGGTCCGACATTTTTGTTTTACCGCTTCTCAGCCAGTCCTGCGCGATGTCCGCTAGATAAAATATTTCATATGTGACTTTTCTTCATTATTTTAAAACAAACGTTCGTATTCCGTCCCTCGTCAGTGTCAGAGAGCCCTTCTCGTCAAAAAGGCGCCACCAGGTGCGGCCGTCCTCGGCGATTGCATCACGCTGTACACCGAGCCTGACTTGACGGAGGCTTTCGAAATTAAATAAACTGATTAACAAATTATTAATTAATATACTGTCACGGGAAATGAAAACACTGGAAGTTAAGTGGCGATATATTATTAACGATTAATTAATAATTCAATGTACAAAGTCACCTAACACAAGCTAAACGCTATTCTTTAAATCACACTGTTTCATTGTTAATCACCCTCTATGAACATTTTATTATAGCCGGGTGGACACTTTATTTATCACTTGTTAGAATATTCCATTTTTATTTTTTAAACATGACAGAGACCTGAAAGGTTTATGGATAACATTTTACATAATAGTTCGATATAATAATAATGACATAAAGTCATTTGTTATATTTGGCTGAGTTTTAGCATTTTTTTCGCCTCCGTTTTGAAATTGTTAGTAGTTAATTGTTTGGTTTGTTGTGGTAGGTCGTTGTAAAATTTACAAATTAGTCGTGATTATCATGTTTTTGTTTTGGCTTGAGTTATGTGGTAATTGTGAGCCATTAAAACTATCGCATATTATTTAAATACTCCGCCCGATTATTTCGCACCAACTGGTAACCCCGGGGGTCGTCCCGCAGCGAACTTCGCACCGAAAGAAACGTCAAAAAAAGACACTCGCGCCGCGGCGTAGTCCCGCTATTTATACCCAAACGCTGATTTTTCGAAACTCCCAGATTATTCTAGCGTTACGGAGAAGTTTCCCGTCGCTTATAGGCTGTTACAGACGTAGACATTTACCGAATGCTATATCCTTATATAGTGTTGTTCCAAGTGACATATTACCAGGGATTCGAACAGTAAATAAATTCTTTTTAGCATCTCGTTACACTATTAATTGTTTTAGTATCCATTTTACCAATTAGGAGTGTACTTCACCAATTGGTATAGCAGCACTTTTAAACTACATATTGACTCAAAATTACCTAAGTACAATTCTTTATCGGTTTACGGCTAAAATTCATCCATGAATACGCACCAAAACGGCCAAAACCATTACAATGCAAACGCACAGAAAATTGTGAAAAATATATTGCTTATTGAATCATAAAAATAATTTATAGTCGTAAACCAATATTTTCCACCGGCCTGGGTTGGATGTAATACATCACGCAAAGTAAATAAAATACTGTAGCAAAATCGACAGCGGATAAACAAAAATTAACCAGAAAGTGAAATAATTCGATAATTTACAGTTCGACTTTAAACTGAAATTTTCCTTCAAACGTCAAATAATCGCCCGGGAGATTAATACCCACGCGATTGTAACGACTGGAAGAACAAACAAACCGACAAACAAAATCCACCGCGCCGACCGCATCGTGAATTTCCGTACCAATTTCCGATCGCTTTCAGCGAATCTACGAATCCGTAAATTCGCTCCCAACTGTGCGGCGCGCCGTTACAAAAAGTACCCGTCACAAGTCCAGGGAAAGAAGGATATCGCGATAGATACTGAGCACTTTTCGCCTCTCGGGTCTCGGATTTTGGAAGCCGACTTTAAATCGCGACGAAAATTTCGGCGTTTTGTAAAAGTGTACGTTAGTGTTTTGTGATACAAAAAAATTCTTGAAATAGATTTTTTTTCAGGATGTTCTACCGTCAGACTTTGTGTATGCATTTCTTATTTTTTTAAGGTACCTGTATATCCCTATTACCTACATCGTATTGTGTTCCTGAAAAATTTGGACACACTCAAAATATATAAAACTGGTCTTAAAAGGAGTTAAAAATTTAAATAATTTTCAGGTGTATTCTAGTGTAATGTTAATAATTCTAAAGAATCTCATATACACATATAAAGGATATTGCTTTAAAAAACTCAGATCAAAATATAGATATCTCATTATCAAAAGTGACATCTGTGTTGGATTGTGGGAAGGAAAAAGCTTTCGACTGCAGGTGGCGGTAGTGAAAATACAACTCACATAAGAAACAAGTTGTGCAAGTTTAACACTTGATTAACGGTTTCCCCTAGGGATAAAATCCAGTATTCTTGAAAATTTTGGACATTTTTTATTTACGCTTCAACAGGCTAAGAGGTCTTACAGAAGCGAAATCAAATAGAGCCCAGTGTCATACCCACTGGACTACGAGGGCCGTCAAAACATACTCAAAATATCCTGTTATCTGCCAAAATCCCCCTTCCTCAAATGTCATAATATCCAAAAAAAATTACCTACCGTAGCGTACGTCTGCAGAAAATATTTCTGGTTTGATAATACAAGTGAGTTTGGCGGTCGCTGGCTCTTACACACATAGTCTAAAATACAATATCGGCGACCAGCTCGCTGGCTGAGGACCAGGTAATCCTGACACACGAGTCGGGGTCTCCAGGCTGGGCGATAAATAAAGGGCAGAAAGGTGAAACGGCCGTATTTCACCGAGTTTTTCCCTTTCAACAGCGGAGAGCTCGCCCGCATACGTCCCGGGGTTATCTGGCGACTGAATAACGGGGCGAGATTTAGGTTACGCGATTTCGAGAACTTTCGGCGGCCGCACGAGTAAATTTCCTCTTCTGGAACGTTCCGCCGGCTCGCGGGATCGCCGAGATTGAAAACATCCGCGGAAATGTAAAAAAGTTCTTTAATAAAAATATTGTGACAATATTTATGGCGGTGTTGCGCGATTTTGACGGCGAATTTGGTTCTTTTCCAAAGCGCCTTGGCAAGCCGAAACGGCGTGTCTTTCAGACTTGACTGTAATTCTGGGCGGGCGCTTATTTGTTAAAATTCAGCTCGCGGAAATTTCGTAAAAAAATGTGGACAGACAAATCACCCACCGCAATATTCAAAATTGCGCGTGCCATTTTACTGCAACATGATTTGCATATTCACAGGAAATGGAAAAACATTAAAATAGTAATTGATTGAGTTTTCAAACTTTTTAAATTAATAATTATACATTATTAACATTCTAAATATTGGTAACATCCACATTAGACCCCGCCCCCTCTCGCTCTCTCTTCCTCCTAGATTCCTGATCATTCTGTAGGCATGTTAGTGCATGCTTGTCTGTAACAAGATTGACACGCATGTGTTGAAAGTTTAACAATACTATGGTTGTGGTGTACAGTGTTGTGAACGTAGTAGTGTAGTGTTGGTCCAGACGAAGAGACAGATACGTTTCGAAACTGGTAGACCTAAAATCTGGCAGTGTTTAACTAATTTAACCGACACTACATAATATGGGTGAATATACTTCATTCAATTTTGAATAGGAAATATTACTTACACTTAGCTGAAATTCTAACAGTTAAGAAGATAGGCGACAGGAAAATTAGCATTTTTTCTCTCTCAATATTTCCGACATATGTTTTGTAAAACGTTAGAAATCAGTAATTTAAATCGAATATTCATTCGCTTTTGATACAGATCAAATAAAATGATTAAAACCTTGCAAATAAAATTAGGGTAAATTTTTTTAATATTTGTCGAATCGTTTAGGCCTTCACAAAAAATAAACAGATTTTTACAAAGAACTTTACGAACGATTATTTTGATTCAGGACTATGAAAAGTGGTGATTAAAATACCGTCTGCCACCCTTTTTATATAACATTTACAATACAGGTTCGGTATCTAATAAGATATATTGTTTATTTAAAGGGTAAAAAGCTAAAAATCGCTTACAAAATAATATTCCGTTCATTTTAGATTGCAGCGCATACAATATTTTTATTTATTTAAATATTTTTAATAAAATTAGTGAACGATATATTGATTTTACAATATAAATAAATAATCATAAATAATTAATAATATTACACTTTTATTTACACTAAACTAAACTTTGTACTATACCCACGTTGATTAATTTTATCACTGCTACAGTTAGAATCGGAGCAGTCCCAATCATTTCCAGCTCTAATTAATATCTAATTTAAAAAATACAATATTTCCAATAGAGGAGCGAAGAAGGGAGAAATTTTTTTTAGTCATAATATAGATTTCCAAATATTTTAATATCAATACTTTATCAAGGTAGCGAGTGGGTCAGATTAAATTTATGACTAACGAAAAAATAGTTCGTTTCAATTATGTGATTGGAAAATTCTGAGCAAGTTTTTTTTCGCTCTTCATTTTAATTCCGATTTTGTTTTCTTATAGATAACAGTCCTTTATGTCCTCCACTCTACTAAATTTAGAGTCGGCAGAGTCGCTTGAAAATCAATAATTGTATTTACTCCTTGGAGGAACACTTCTAGCATCTAAAGACACCAAAGTGCCCGAATGCAGGCGACACGATCGTGCATGTGCGATTGCACAACTAGCCCGCCCGCCCGCCCCAACACGACCTACCCCCAAAAGGAGAAACGTCTTTCGTAAGGGAAACACTTAAGCCGATTCAGTCCACAAGGCCAAAAAGCATTCAGAGAGAATCTTTGCTCCATCTAAAACCTCTCAATCTAAGTGGTCGAAGCAATGACGACATAATTGCCCTTAAAATAATTCAGGGCATGCCGGCGAATATTCGCCTCTGCAAATAATTATCCCCGCTGGTTGTGGAGTGTTCGGTTGGGGTGGAGGGATGTTGTAAAAATAGATATAACAGAATGCACGTGGACATGGAAGGCCACTTACCGCTGGCTACTGTACATATATAGCAGGGCTATTTTCTACACATAGTGAAATCGAAAAGATGGTCATTTTTAAACGGTCAAATTATGAAATTTTTTAAAGTTAAATTATTTAATTAACTGTTAGTGAGTTATTTTTATTATTGGCTCGTATGATTGGGGGCATAATCTTTTTTTGTTTACTCTTCCGTAAGCGTTCTTCTGGTGCATTGATTTCTGGTGTTCTTGATAATTAAAGAAAATCATAATAACGAAGTTTTAAATAGGGTTGTTTCACACAGAATAAATATGGAAAAACTACGCCGCAGCGCAGTAGAGTTGTCGTGTTTTGACATTTCGTTCGGTGCGAAGTCGGTCGCGAGCCACGACGCCAAAGCGGCTAGTCGTGGGATAAGCGAAGCGATAAATAAAGCGAAATAATCGAGCGAAGTACCCAAGTGACGAAATAAACCAAAGCGACTAATACGTTCGAGAATTGGAGTGACGATAATAAGAGTGAAATATCGCGAAAAAGGGTAATTTAAATAATATTGTATTAGTTAAATTTATGTTATAAGTGACTTCGAACGTTCAATAATTAATTAATTAATTACAAATTATTAAATCGCCAATTGATTTCCATAGTTTTCATTTGCCTTCCGCAGCAACGACCCGTGCGATTATTGAAGAAATGTCTCTAATTTGTTATTATTAACTATTTTTTTGTATCATAGGTCCGTGATTTATGCCCCTTTACGAAATGAATTTCATATATTATACATAAAATAATTATTTCTGTCTAATAAATTTAATTCTTCGTACGTAAAAGAACAGGAAAACAAACTCACAAATAACGGTCATAACCAAAATACTCGTATATTAAAACCCTGCAAAAGGATGGAATGGAAATGGGATGAAATTACATTTGTATTTACTTAGATGACTTGGGAGTACTTGTATGCTCGTTCGCACATATTTTTATGTAGCTAATACAGGAAAATTATTATTAAATATATCTCTTTGAAGAATTTACGATATTAAAGTTTGAAAGCTGGGAAAAAAATCACTTTAAACAATTATCTTCTTCTTCTTCCTCGGCCTTCATCTCTCCACTGCTGGATAAAGGCCTCTTCATTTGTTCCCCCCCACAGCGGCTATATCGTCGGCCCATCTCTTTTCAGGTCTAAAACGACGCCTTTTTTATTTTCCCAATGTCTCCATTTCAGAACTCTGGGAGTCCATCTTGTGGGATCCTGCCTTGCAACATGCCGTGCCCATTGCCATTTTAGCTTCACTACACGGTCCATGATATCCACTACTCTAGTTCTGCGCCTAATTTCATAATTCTATCCCTTAGGCTTACGCCGAGCATGGATCTCTCCATGGGTCGTTGTGTGCAGGGCCAACGCCTCCACTCCATACGTCATCACTGGCAGTATGCAAGATTCAAAGGCTTTTCTTTTTAAGCTAATTGGGATCTCTTTGTTGTCGACAATATGTTTCAGTTTAACAAATTATGAAATAAAACAATGAACTTTGTTTTTTTTCCACTATTTTATATTTGAGCACTTGTTTCACTGCATGTTTCGGAAACGTCCGTTTCCTTCATCAGGTGAATTAAGACTGAGGTATGTGGGAGTGGTTGTCTGGTGTGTGGGTTGCGGATTCGGTAGAAGTGTTCAGTTTGCCAAAAGTAGCCCAGCCTATTCCTATTCGTCTTGCAAAGACGAATTAAACAATTATATCTTGTAAAATTAGAAGAAATTAGAATCTTTTTGAGAGCGTTAGCCAAATGAAACAGTTTATGCCGGTTGATTTTTTTTCGTCCGTAAACTTGCTATGCGACAACACGCTTGACCTCAGTGAAACGATATATCGCTAATGTACATCGTGCGCAATGTATGGTTGCTTAAAATACATGTAAACTTGGCATTCGAATTTTTTGCATCCTATACCTCATTATTATTGTTGTTAGTGACGGACATTGTTACGTAGAGAATTCTACTTTTTTTGTACCTCATTTTTTTCACCTCATCATTATTTGTGTCATCGTTACGGATATTGTTACATAGAGAATTACATATTTTGATTGATGATTGATGAATGACATAATATTTTTAGTTGAACTGTCAAGTCAATTTTCATTACATTTAATAACATTTTTAAAATTATACAACTTTTGAAAACGGAATGAGATCAGACACTGGATAGGAAGTTAAGGACGGAAGGACATTCGAAATTATTATAATTGGGGATAATTAACATTTTAGATGTCCAGAGAGGATTGAATATAAGCTTTGCCTTACAATATTTAAGGCTATTCACAACATGGCCCCTCAATACATAACCGACTTCTGCATTCCATTCTCCGCAAATAATAGACAACTAACACTTCGCTCAGCATCAACATCTAATACAAATAGGTTAGCTGAAGTAAATCGCGTCCACAAAACTAATTTAGGTGATCGTGCTTTCGCGGTGGCTGGACCAAAGTTATGGAGCAAACTACCTAACAAACTGACAGCTTACCACTGTTCAAAAAACAACTTAAGACGCATTTATTTAGACAATCCTATAAAAACCTATAAAATCTAACCACAACAACGCTAGCTAATGTTTTCCACTCATATTGTGCACTCCGCGAAAACACATAATTCTTTCAGGGACTCACAAACTATTATAGTACTCAATTTTAATTCCACTTCTTGTATGCCACCTAGTGAATAAGTAATAGTAAATAAGTTTTTTCTTTTCTAGCAGTAAGTTGTCTTGTAAGATAATAATTTCTCTATGTAAAGCGCCCTTGAGGTGAGTATTTCGCGAAAACGGCGCTATACAAATTATCCAATTATTATTATTATTATTATTATTTCATTCCCTATCCTTAAAATAATTTAACATTAAACAAATATATATAGAAATAAATAAATATACACAGATTCACAATAGACAAGTAAAAAAAATCTACCTGTACGTATGAAGTATGAACACTGTGAACCCATTTCTAAATCTTATCGGCAAATATGTGATTTTTAAACCTAAATTTATGTAGGAATTATGAGGCGATGGTCGTCATTCTACGTGTCACGTGCAGAGGAATTTCAAAGAAAATTGATTGGGCATTACGAGTGAAGAATCAATTCCCTTGAACATACTAGTAATGTGGATATGTGGCGTTTTGTTCTGAAAGTACAATTTTCTGACAGAAAAAAAATCATTTCTACTATCGATAATTTTAGAAGCAGAATACCTACTGTAATTCTGTTAACTAAGTTACTTACTTACTTAGTTACTTACTTACCATCACGCCGTTTCCCAGTGGGGGTAGGCGGAGAGGATAGAGCGCCACACTCTTCTGTCCTGACATACAACTCTCTCCTCATCCACATTCATACGTTTTCGCATGCAAGCTCGCCGATGCCCAAAACCATCTGAGCGACTCTTTTTTAATTCTATTAATTATGCTAAGATCAGCTTTACATTCATTCCTAATATCTGCATTCTTTATTCTATCATAAATTGATTTGCCAAACGCGTCGGAGGGATCTCATCTCCACTGTATTCAATCTACTTTTGTTAAGATATTATGTGAATTATTATACACCAGCTGTAACCCGTTAAAAATGACGGTATTTTCACATGTCGGTTCTTAAGGAATAAGTATTTACTTATTTTATTTTTAAAAGATGGTAAAAAAATTACTACAAAAAAGTTACGCACGTTACACGAAGTTACGGGGACAGACGGACGGACGGACATTGGGATTCTCACAGATACGTCTAATTACATAAGTAATTTTTAATTTAAGCATTTTGGTGCCTAGCAATCCGTTTTAAATAAATCAAAAAAATATTTTTTTATGTGAATAAGCTTCAGTAACTACTTACCCAAATTCAATTGTCGTCAATCCAGAACATGTGACGTTGGGTAAAAAATGGATAACTCACCTGAAAAAAAAAACATAATAAGTAAATATATTCGCTTATTTCGCCGAAAAGGTGTTAATGATTTGACAAATAAATGTCAATTATATACATAATATAAAATATTTATTCTCATGTTCATAGTTCATACATAATATAAAATATCTATTCTCATGTTCATAGCGCGAACTTTGTGGCTTAAGCAATCAGCATCAGCATTATTCACAGGAGTAACGGCTTATAGATTTAACATTAGAAAGTGTAATTAAAATAACACCTAAAATCCCTTTGCAGTAATAAATTCTCATAGTTCCCAAACTATCTTTTAGAGATAAAAAAAAACGGCATTGAAATTTTGCGCATTAATAATAGGGGACTTAGGTTAGATAATTTAGAAATATAAGAAATCAAAAAAGCCTCAGTACTAAATCAATATATATAAAAAAGAAACCCGTGTTTCCCTACCCACCAAGTTTTCTCCACAACCAGCCACCGGTGGTTATGGTGGTGGATAGCCCTTGGTATCAAAAATGTGTATTGAAAATGTGCGATGTTTGGTGGGGGTGGCTGTGCGTGGGTGGGAGTGGGTAACGAAAATGTGCTTTTTAGCACATTGTTTTGTTATGGGGCTTCAGATTGTTTCAAAATAGGCGCGCCGACTGTGTAGGTTAGTCCAGAAAGTTCCGGAAAAACCTGCTCTAGTTCTGAAGGTTCTAGAAAATTCCGGAAAATACTACACAGTTCTAAATTGAGTGGCGGAATATATAGGTGTGCCTAAAAGGTTCCTGTACATTCGATAAATTTCTTGAAAGTTCTGGAAGGAGAATGTTCTAGAAGGTTCGCGAAAGTTCTATGACGATCCAAACATTGTACTAAAAATCTACACGTGCGAAGCCACGCGGGCACAGCTAATCTAATATAATGAATTAATCTAATATAACGAATATACTAATAATCAATGTTTTCCCCATTTAAATGACTCACTGTCAAACTCTACCCAGTACTTCAACTACAAATGAGGTCACGCCCCAATCCGATATTTAATTTTTTTACGTATTAATTAGCATTTATTGTGCGTCGGTCCTGACGAAGTACAGTGGTATCGAAATCAGTCGATAATCAATGTGCTTTAAACAAGGTTTTATTTTCAGTGTGTTGATGTTGAGAGTTGGGATATAATTTAAAAAAAAACCTTGGCTAGTTGGAAGTAAAAGGTAGCGATAATTTAGACTACCACTCGGAAACGTGTGTCATGGGGCCAAGGTCCGCTTTGAACCTGGATGGCCCAAGGCCGACTGCACAAAAATAACAAATCTGCGATCAATCTCTACCCGCCCATCTCAGTCAAGGGGAGCTTAATGGTCGGCTTTGACAGGGTTCTCTCAAAGACACGTTGGAGTTTAGTACCGAGAATAAAAAAATCACTTGAATTGAAAAGAAAATGTTGTAAGATGTTTTGGTAAATAATTTATTCATCAAATTCACGTTCAAACGATTCACTCAAAACGTCAGAAGCTGTAAAAAACGTATTATGTTAAAGGGAATAAATAACACTGAAGTATTCGTAAACATATTCAAAACGTGATTGCCGCAGGTAGAGGACTACTTTTTGTGACTTGATTGTTAGTAGACAGTGCATGAGATATCCTGGGATCAGCTGCAAGTCTGTGAGGGAAACCCGATATCGAGACGTGTACGTAGAATTATGACGAATGCGCGTATGTTGACATTGACGGAATTTAGTATTTACTAGAGCTAAAAAATAAGTTGTCATAAATGCCACATAAATATTCTCTGAGAGATCTGTCTGGAGTACCTGAAAGTAAACGAAAGTGCAAAGGTATTAAATTAAGGCTATCCATTTCAATTGGTCCAGACATTTTGATCACCTCAGAAAAAAAATAACATTTTGTAGGTGTGGTTCATTCTATTTTTATAGTTCGAAATTAATTTTCTCGTTTGCAGGCATCAACGATTTTCGAAATTACTCAGCACTGGCTTGTCCTAGGGTTTTCGAATAAACTTAATTGTTTTTTTAAATATTTTTATTGAAATTTCTTTATTGAAAATAAAAATATTACATACATTTTACATTGAATATTACATTTTTTTATACATGTTTAACTGTCCCCAGTAAAGCAATACTTGTGTTTGGGGATAGGAGTATGATACATAAGAGCATGAATGAATAAGTGTATGTATAAGTTAATAATGGAACAGTGTAGAGAAATACAAACATCATTCTACATTCTGGCCTACAAATCAAATTATTTTATTTTACCTACCTAATATGTTTTTGTTCACGTACTCTTTGTAGACAAATTTACTGAACGCGAATGAACAAAATTAAATTTTCATAAGATAATTACATACTCATTTAAGGTATATTTTTGACCTCAATTTTTTAATGAAGATATATTTTTATTTTGTTTTTTGGATTTTGTCGTAAATTGTATATATTTAAATTTTACAACCTATTTCATATGTGCTGTAATAATCTTTAGTGCGACCGACATCTAAAGCTTTATCATTTTCCTTAATTAACCAGAGACGTCACTAATGAGATATCTATTTATTTTTATTGGAATTTTTTAGCAAATACAATTTTTAGCAATTATTTTTTTCTCTGCTTTTATGTATGAGTATGATTATTTTATATAAAATGTTACCAATGGTTAAGTGCTTACCATTTAAAAATGAAACCGTACCTAAAAATGATTTTTTTCAATTTTTCTATACACCAATATACCAGATAAAAATATATAGCTAGACCGCATTCAAAAAAATGTGCGCAAAAAAATATGTGTGTTATTACGATGCAAAAAATGAATACAACAGAAGTTTTTCTAGTGAGTAGGTAACCTTTTTTAAACTTAAAAATATACATTTATTTGGAATATCATATTGAGGCTTGTAATACGGGTTTTTCTTACCAGGCAACTTTCCCCCGCTTTCTTCTTACCGGACAAAACTAGGGAATGGTCTTTTGACTGCGGTCGACCTATAGCAATGTTTTGAATGCAGTCACCGAGGATTACTAATTTGAATTCTAGATTTTATAAATCTATCTCTTGCAAAATCATGTTTCCTAAAAATTTAGATACTATATTTCTTATAAAATCTCGAATTCAGTAGGTACATTCTAAATTAGTATCCTTGATGACTGGATTACATTTTTTTGGATATTGCTTTGCTATTATACCCCCCCCCCCCATACACACATGAGGTAAATATTGTATTTGCTAAATTTTAAATTAATGTTACCAACATATTACAACTCAGCGTATAATGCTTGGTTAAAATAATATAAACAAGCTGAAATACTTGTTTGCAGCACAAATTTCTCTGCATACATTTTTAATTCTAAAACGCTAATGAAAAAAATTTTAAAAATTCTTCAATAAAGAAAACTTCAATCGGGTTGCGAGTCAGGAATGCGGCGAGTTAGCCGAATATTTCATAATATTCTTCAAATTTAAACACGCTCGCAAAAAATGCATTTTCGTCATGAAAAATGTCGCACGGTTACAGTACTTCTTTAGCCGAATTTTTTTAACGTCTTCGCGTATATCTTTGGAAAGGATAAAAAAAATGAATAATTTATTTTTACAAGCATAAAATAATGCCGGAATGCTCCCAACATCGGGAGAATCCGGGGGGCGAAAAGAAATGCCTTATTTTCGCGATCTGGTTGAATTCCAGAGGCATAAATATTTCACCAAAGGGGAAAATGTAACTAAAAGGAAAATGGAAAAGGTGAATTATTATTATTGTTATCAAATTACGGGGAGGTTCTCGGCCGGGTAAAAGGTTTTAGCGACAGACAATACAATAACACCGTACGTCATGTAATGGATACAGACACACACACACACTCGCGAGTGCAGCAGGGTGTTCAGAACGAGATCGGAGATGTGCGATAATTAGCTTACGAGGTTCCAAGTTTGAATATCGCATTTCAACCGTGTTTGACTCGTGAAATGTGAAACCAATTAGAACAGCACCATTATCGTCATCAAGAGTGGGTTTATATCAAGTGAATCTAATCTTAAGTCAAAATGGAAAAACTTCGATTTTTCTTAAATCCATTTTAATTACTAAAAAAACAAACAACTAACTACAACATGAAAATAAACCAAGATAAAACAAAGTGCATGGTTGTTGGAAGATAAGAGGTGTCTACAAATGTTGTTTTGTGTGGCGTCACTATCAAACAAGTTAAAGAATTTACACATATGGGCAGCAGAATTCTATGATGTGTTTCGCCTTTATTATCAATCTAAATATTTTACATTCAACAAAAATATAAGGATTAAAAAATATTTGGATTGATAATACCCTCATAAGGCGAAACACGTCTCAGATAATTAAAAAAGTAGAAGTTAAAAAAACAAATCTTTTATTTCCATATGTGTGATATGGAGTTCTAAAAACTTACCTCTGAAACAATACATCGTTATATTAGTATAAAACCACTTGCTGAGATCTTTAGTCTACCGGTTTAGAGACGTACCCGTATCTTCGCCAGGGCAGGACAACCATAAACGCTAGCATGTAGCTCAGTAGATTTGTAATGATATTTAGGACCAATGGCCCCGAAATGTTGGTATTTTCAATAAATTAGTAGTGTAAACAAAGTATATTCTTGTAAATTATATTAATAATGTCACCACAAAATCATTTTGCATTTTTTGAAGAAGAAAAAACAAATTAATTATGTTGCTCACTCCTTAAACGTAAGTCCCTACAACGAAATAAATTGTTTGGGCCCTTGTATTTCGTTGCAGATAGTAAATATAGAATGATCATAACAGAGTGTTACTTAAATTTGTATAAACAACTATCAGATTTTAGGTGTACCGGTTTCGAGACGTACCCGTCTCTTCATCAGGACTAACACTACGTTCACAACACAACTTTTCACCAATCAAGCGTGTTAATCTTCTCAAGGACAAGCATGTACTAACTAGCCTGCAGAACTATCAGGAATCTACGAGGGAGAGAGAGTGAGAGGGGGCGGGGTCGTATATGGGTGTTACCAAATCTTTTGTGAAAGTTAACATGAACAAAAGGCTGTACGGAATACGAAAACTGACGAAGAGACTGGTACGTCTCGAAACCGGTAGACCTAAAATCTGGTAGCGGTTTATACAAATTGAACTAACACTTATAATGTTATAATGTCTAACCGCAAAGTTAATGATATAATATAGCATGATAATTTTTACACATAATTTAAAAAAAAATTAAATCACCTTGGTGAGCAAGAAAAATCCTATTTGCCTCGAGACACCCTGGCAGGCCACACGACATGGTGTGCCGAGTACAGCAATGATATAATGGCGAATTAGCGTCTGCCCAAGAAATAAATTCTTCGCCCGCCAGCTCATTTCGAAAAGTGGAAGATTTATATGCCTAAATAAATATATTACACGTGGCTTTGTGTACACACACACACACACACACTCACATATATACATGTTATGAAAGATTAGAAAAAGACAAATGTGGAAAAACCGTCGAACCATAAATCTACATGGCTTTCGAGTTAGCGCGATGAAATTGTGACGGCCATTCCGTTCAGCCGAATACATATGAAGCGAAAAATAAAAAAATATCCCGCCGATATTGTTTTCACATTTTATACGATGGGAAAAAATAATATATCACCGAGGAATAATTTAAGGGGGGCGGAAAACCAATCAACCAAAACAAATCACTTTATGATTTATATATAATAACTAGCTATAACCCGTCAAAGTTGACGTGCTTTTATTACATGTATATACATTTCGACCGCCAGTTGAGAATAGCGCTATCTAAAGAAGCGTAACGTCTAGATAACGTTAGTGCTTTTTTGCTTCTTATACTTGATTATTATTTGAGCCATCCGCTACTGGTAGCGTCAGTGACGGACATTGTTACGCGGAGAGTTATGCTTTTTTGTGCCTCATTTCATACATCTCATGAAATATTAAAAAAATCTAATTCTGAGTATTTTATGCACTAAAACTGCTATGCAGTTTGGCATATAAGTACAAGTATATCTGTAATGAACAAATAAAATAAATATTGAAAAAAAAAATCATAAAATAATGTTTTCATTTTATTTAATAACAATTTTGCATATGCGTCCGAACTGGCGAAAATACAGTGGCATCGAAACCGGTAGACGTAAAGCTACCCCAAGTGGTTAGTAATAATTTTCATAATTGATTTTAATTAATTAAATTCATTAATTATAAAATCATACTAATTTTGGATAGGAAGTTATGTACGGACAGCGAAATTATTATTAGTGTGGTGGATACATTAAAATTTTACGATTCATCCTAAAATAAATTAATCGTATGAAAAATGTTTATCCTATATCTTTAACTAGTCTTAATCGGTTCATTGCCGATAAATCGACGTTTATTGGTAACGCAACATTTTTAAAGCTTACAATACTTAATTAAAATTACCAGCCGATGAAAGGCTCTAAAAATTTAATTTCAAAAACGTTCAGTAAGTACCTACCCGTATTCCCGACGCATATGCAAGTACTGGTCTGATAAGATTTCTGTATGCTAAAATTTCTAACAGCAGTCGGGATTTTATAAGGTGAAAGAGATCGTCCGATTATTTTTATTCCCTTTATATTAACTCGTGGCGTCTGCTTGTCTTCTTGTCTGACGAAAAAACTTTGGATCCATTTTAAACCCCTTTCCCGTGATCCAATCGAGCTGAAACTTTGCAAGCAGGCTCGTGGCGACGATCAAGAAGATCTATCAAATTTTCGTTAAAAAAAATAATTTTTTTTTGGATTTTTCAAATTTTGATTGGTTTTTTCATACAACTTATTAAGTTGTATGAAAATATTTCAACGCGTCTGGTAGACGCGAATCTGATTATAGTATAATTTTGGATTTTTGGAATTTTTTTATTATTCCCTATCGTAGCGTCGCCCGACCGAAGCCCAACGCGTAGGTTAAGCGAAAAAAAATGTTTCAACTAGTAAATGAGAAAGGGAGTATAATAAAAACTTGGTTTTTATGGGTTACTTTTTTTTTAAATAAGCACGTATCATTCTAGAACAATCAACAAATAATCGGGACCCAGAAATGTGAGAGAGTAATAGAACACGTAATCAAACGTACCGCCATTAAGGCGATGGAATTTTTTCACTCACAAATGGAAAACTAACGGTGCTCAAAATATTACACAGACAAGTATTACTTAACTCCGGTAATCTGCGCGCCTGGTGTGGTTGGACCGGAACACGGAGCGAGTACTCGGCCCAGTACAAACAGTAGAGAATGCAAATTTATTGTTTCAGAGTAAGTTTGTAGAACTCCATAATCACGTATGCGGAAATAAAAACATTTTTTTTTAAGTTCTACCTTTTTAATTTTCTGAGACGCGTTTCGCCTTATATGGGCATTATCGATCTAAATATTTTACATTTAACAACTTGTATTTATATTTAAAGTATTAGAAAGAGATGCTATATAATTTTAAGAGTTAATTACGGTTTTTGGATTTATGCACGATTCTAAGAAATAATTCTGTTCAAACACTAATGACGAGTAATATATGTAAGGATGAGGATAGATTTACAACTTGATATGAATTGATACATCTCAATATTCTTGTTAACAAATTATATTAGAGTGCTAATAATAATTTTTCAAATGCAGAGATTCCAAATTGGCATCTCAGATGCTTTTCTGCATTGGTGCTCACCAATATCACATTTATATCGAGTTGTAAATCTATCCTCATCCTTACATGTATTACTTGTCATTAGTGTTTGAACAGAATTGTTTCTTAGATTCGTGCAGAAATCCAAAAACCTTGAATAATTCTACGAATACCAATATTCGTATTCGCCGAAAAGTAGATATTTACCGAATATTCGTATTCGCCGAATATCATCACGAATATTAAAAACAAACTATAACTGAACGCAAGGCAAATTTGTTTACCTGGGCACCGCGTATCCGAACACACCTACGCACTCTATTAACGGGGATTCCCCTAACATTGAATCGACGGATTTGTTGAGTTCTCAAGTTGTCAATTGTTACTTGTTTCACAGCATAACATGAGTTCTTTCGTCTAGTTTCGATAAGTTATTAATAAGGTTTTTTTTTTTTTTTAAATAAATAGAGATGCGAAC